>JAAGNO010019842.1:49036-66437 GCA_033439905.1 Ceryle rudis
CATCAGACTTCTTTTTTGAGGAGCATACAGTGGACTTTCCACAGGTTTTCTGCTTCATAAATAACAATAAACTACAGCGTTTCCAAAGAGCACACACAGAGGCATGGAATGGTTTATATCCATAAATACGTATGTGTTTGTTTTGTTATGGTACCCTATCATCTGGAAAAAAAAAAGGAGACAAGTAAAAATAAAGTTTTCAAATATGAAAGGAATGGCAAGAAATGTACAAATAATACATCCAGTATCTTCTCCAGTTTCCTAGTTAAATGGATTGCCTGATAGATTTTGCATTCCCCCTAAAACACAGAACGCAGTTCAAGCTTCTATGGAAATCTACAACTTGGACTGCTCAATTTTTATTCTGTTCTACTTGAATTTGAACAACATTGTTAGTATGTTTTCTACATCTACTTTAGTTCAGGAAAAGAGTTTAACCTGGCACCAGAAGAAAAATTACAAATAATAAAGTCACATTCCAGAAGAAAAACAACCCCCCCAAAACTGAACTTCTTGCATGCTCACTTGAAGCTGTCTGTAATACCTTTCAATACTGAAACTTTTCATCCAAGCTGCCATTGCTCAAATTTTGGAGTTTCCTGTAGGTTGTCCATCCCCGTTCCCCATGTCTGTATGGTCCCTTCCACTGCATTTTGTGCTACGTTTGAAGGTTCCGAGTGTAGCTGTCAGTGCTAACAATTCGACAAAACAGTAAAGGCTAAGAAGAATCGTCCTGTGGTTATTCCAAGGAAGAGCGGCTACTACGGAATCTGAGATTTCTGTGCCAAGTCAGTGAGGGCTGGTAAACAGAGAAGGGGCACTGCAGATGCCAGGCAGGAAAACAAAGGACGTTATGCCTCTTTACAAGGTCCTTTTCTTTAATGGGACAGAGCTTTGACTTCTGCACTTTCCATTCAGAGCAACAACTCGGGTGGGAGCAGTTTAAAGAACCAGACTTTTCTGTTAGTCCAAGTACCTGGTTTATCACATACGTGTTTAAAAGAGCTTGTGTTCAGGCAGATCATGAACACAAAAAAATCAAATGACTGCAAACAGACAGTTTACCTGTGACAAGATATCTAACTGAAATGTTACTGATAAACCGTTTCTGATAGCAATAATCAAAATAAAGATTATTAAAATCACACTTAATTGTGGGTAGAAATCAAGATTTTTCTCGATACTTCTGACTGTACCAGCAACTAATATATTCTATATTGAGTCTATTCACCAGGTTGAGAACAACCTAAAAATACACCAGTGCTAAGAACGATGAATTCTCTGTCTGCTATGCAGACAGCTTTTCTGCTCACTGTCTTCAGGGAATCTTCTGCCTCGTGCCTCCACAATTCAGATTCAAAAAGAGATTTCAAATTATTTTCTGGCATTTCTCCAGTATTAACTATGACACAGTCAACTCAGCAGAGAAATGCCAGATTCCATACAGCTTCTGAGTGAGATTGACAATGCTTTGCTAATGCCCCTCCCTCACCCTGCTTTTATTACCAATAATTTTTATACTTACTTTCCTAACAAAATTGGATTTTGTCAACATATCCAGTGGGCTTACAACACAGCTACTGTTGCTGGAAATGTCAGTACTTCAAATGTGATTCTTGATGCAGCTCTCACAGGATATTGAGAAATAGCCAAGTAAATTTATTCTTTGTATCTAAATGTCAATTTAGGTATAAAAGAAATTAAATATCATGAATAGAAGAAGTATGTGCACCGTATATCTAATGTGACAACTTGGGTAAGAAACAAAAATAAATCTCTTACATATGAGACTCCTGTACCGAATAGTGGAGGATGTCAACGACCCCTCTATAAATTGAAATGTATCCTACAGATAAAAGTAATTTTACAAGACTTTTTTTTATTGTAATCATAAAACCTAAAAACATGATGAAATCAAAACACAGAGCTTAAAACACATCAAATAGGAAGATATTATACCCCTAGCATACTGGGTATTTTAAAGGAGGACATAATCACTAAATAAAAATGTAGTTTACACCGATAAGAGCTGTATTTTTATGAGCCAGACAGTTTTCAGCAACTCCCCATCTGAGTCTCTTCACAAAAGTCAACAATGGCACCCTTTAGGAAAAGTGAAAAAACACTGGAGAAAAGTTATGGTCTCAGCATGGATAAGTAATTGGTTATAAAGACAGGAAACAGAAGGCAGGATGAACCGGTCACAGTTTTCACAAGGGAGTCAGCTCACCAGGGGAGCTTGTAGACAGCCGAGCTGGAGCTGCACTGTTCAACACACTCCTAATTAGTCTGGGAAAAGAGTGACAAGGAAGGTGACATTCTGTGGATGATACTAAGGTAGTTAAGACAGTAAAGTTGAGGACCACCTGTGAAGATCTGCAGATGGACCTTCCATGTTTCAGTGACTGAGCAATCAAAATGATAGATGGAATGCAACAAGAAGAAATGTAGAGTGATGTACCTGGGGGAAAAAATAATCCTGGCTTTACAAAATGATGAGCACTGGGCTGAATATTAATATGCAGGAATCATAATATGGGGCTGCATCTATTCTATGACAAAATTGGCTCAGACTCCTTGACAGCCAAATAAAACCTGAAGTAATTAGATAAAGGATAGAGAACAACAGGAAAAAAAAATGTGTTTCTGTATAAAACTCACAGTGCCTACTTCTTGTACATAATTCTGACTCCCCCACCTCAAAAAGCATACGATAGAGTTATAAAGGGTTCACGGAAGGGCAAGAAAGCTGAAACCTTTCAGTCAGGGAAGAGAGATGACTCAGAAGAGTCATGACAGGAGTCTAGCAAGTCCAGAGCAAGATGGAAAAGGTGAAAGCCCAACCTGGCACTCACTGTCCCTCTCAGAATCAGAGATAGAGGACATCAGACAACAGTTCCAAACGAAGGCGGTGGGTTTTCCTACTTGTAACTAGGCAGAGGAACTTTGCTCCAAGATACCAAGAGTCTACATGGGTCTAAAAGGAGACTCAAAAGGTTCTATGGGGGAAAGACCCAATAACTGTTACCTCTGGCTCCCCAGCTACCGAGCACGTAGGTGCTACAAGATTTTTCTGAGTTAGTTTTATTACACGTTTGACCTAAACCCATACTGCCATGCAGGTATCTGCTCGACAAGTGAAGAACCCTCAGAATGACAGAAAGGCACAAAAATCAAGTAGCATCCAAGAGTAGCACAGAAGAACCTTCCATTTTAAGCTTAAAACAGCTGTGAGGCAACTGCAGCATTCCGTATGACAGGAGAGCATACAAACACTGTAAACGTACCAAGAAAAAAAGAAAAGTCAAGATCACAATCACTTTTGCAGTTTTCCTTGGTCAGCCTGAAGCACTGGAGAGAGCACTCACTGGAGAACTGGGCTGGGGATTTCTACTGCCACCCAGGGCAGCAGGATCCACTCGGACACTCTTTGGGCACAGCACTGCTCCAGACTGATGCCATCCAATTCCTGTGAGCCTGAGCTCTGCTCTTCAATCTCTGCCAACTGCTTCTGCTCATAAAACACCTCCCAACCTTGCTCCAGACTTCACCCAAACGCAATGTAAACTCCTGGACTGGCATATCTGCTCATCCTCTTTGTCAATGAAGATCATTCCCTGTTCACATCAGCAATCCCTGGGCCGGAACATCTTCACCTGAGTCAGCAACAACAGGTTGGTTTATGTGTATAAATACACAAGCACACAGAAAAGAATCAATACTAAGTACAAGTGAAACAGACACAGATTATCTGTGGCCTTAGGTTCTTCCCTTTCAGGATACCTGTCTCTCAAAGCCCAGCATCTAAATCATAGGTCTGACCGAGACTAGAGGACTAATTAATTTGATGAAGGTTATAATTAATTTGCTGAGCTTTAGCAGAGATCAGAATCAGACTCCAGTCTTGTGTAGTATTTTAATTGCGAAGTATCATCTCCACAACCAGATATACTGTTCCTGGTTCTACCCTACTATAAATAATAAACCTTCCCTTATAACACCTGAAAGCTCATTATGTGCTCCAGTAAAACCATTTACAATTATTAAGCCATCCAATTACGCTTGCCCTTTTGTGTATTTGAGCACCACGGAGTCAGAAGGTTTTAAAGCATTTACAAAGTAGGCAAAGAATTTCTTTTCATATTTGAACAGAGTTCACTCTGGTCATTTGCTGTTTCATATTGCATGTTATTAAATGCAATCCATCACCTAAATTACATGCTGTTGCCCCTTCCCATGTAAATGTCTGGATGACCAGTGATATCAGCTATGTAAGTAGGATTTCTATTTAACAGCAAATATTCTTGTTTGGACATGACTACCCTGTGCCTGCATGAATACAGATACCCACAGAATGAAAACTTGCTCTCTGAATTCTTGTTAAGACAAAAAGACATCATAGATGCTTGCAAGGAGCCTGAGCATGAGTGATAAGAAAGCAATATAAATCTCCAGCATACATTTGCCAACTCAATTCTAAAATATTCAGCTGATTCTAACTGTAGATTACTGACTTTTGCCAACCGTCCACATCTTCATCTTCTGCTAAAGATATTCATTTACACAGACCAGCAAAGAAGCGGTCCAGGACACCCAAACTTTAATAAATCACCGACATTGATTTAATCTCATACAAATGAAGCTTCCCATTGTCCTTTTAAAATAAACAAGGAGGACACAGAGGCCTGCACATAATCACTAAGAACAGATGTGAAACATTAACAAGGAAATGTTCATGCTGGCAAGGAGAAAGCCCTATAAACCAGCACGCACTGTACCAAGCCAGATTGCCTTTTAAATGACTCATACTTCAGAGACTACAAACAACAAGGAACAAAAATAAAATAGTTCAATTGACTGGGCCTAATACATTTTAGTTACTTTAAATTAACTGCTAATTGTGTCATTTCTTTCCCTCGTACTTTTCCTTTTGACATCCTGGTTGAAATGCCTAGATGGACGGGAAATTACCAGAAACCCACACACCCCATATCTAGCCATTTACCTATCGCAAATTCACTGCTAGTGCAAGCACTCCCTTCAAACCAAGCATTCACTTCTCTGAACACAAAGAGTCTCTCTCGACGTTACTTAACCAAGTATGCAGATGATCATTTTTTTTTTCCCTCAATTTTTCAAATCACTTCTCCAAAGATTTTATTCCATTCATCCTATGTGTTATCAGGCCTATTTCTCACCCTTCACTGATGGGGGGAGAGAACAGAAGGCACTTCATGCAGTGTGACAACGGAGGCTGTCCAATATATCCGTGACGGATCAAGCCATATCAAGTTGTTCAGGTAACGGAGAGAAGAACCACCATGAAGTGCAGGATGATGAAAGCTAAAGTGTAAATAGAAACTGGAAGTCAGCGTGCTCTAATAAACGTCTTTCGGCAGTTATGGCATTTTTTGGAAACAGGCTTTTTGACTGCGGTGCTGACATTGTGCCTCTCATAGGACACGTTTTCTATCTGTATGCCCATCCTGCAAACATCCCCTCATGTTTCAAGCAGCATTATGGTTTATTGTCTAGGGACGATGCAATTGGCTTGCCTACTAGCGTACAGTGGAACGTGCCATCTTTGCTTGCAGTAGCCATTGATGCCAATTCCCCAAGACCAGATATACTCCAGACACTATGGCCCATGTCCACGTGAGATGCATCAAGGAAAGTCAGATTCCTTATCTTTTCTCCTTCAACAAGAATCTCAATCAATCTTATACTTTCAAAAGCCACTGAAATGCTAATGCCACCAGCCACTGTTACTCTGTCATTTAATATAACTACAGCGTCAGGAAGACACTGCTCTCACTTTCTGCTTGGCTTACTTCACAGAACGCTTCTAACAGCCGTGCCTACCTGAACCATTAGTACTGATAACCATAAACTTTTTAAATTTAAAAAGTTACCATGGAAAACATTTCAAATCAAACAAATGCTGCTGGTGGCTCCCTCCTTTAACTGCCCTTCTAAACAATCACGGTTTCAGCAACGCCAACTGCAAAATAAGTTTCTTCCCTCTCTTATGGCATTTGCATCTAAGAAAAATAGCTCAGAAAAAAGGAAGTCCACACATGGGGCAGTGTGAGAGGGAGAGCAGAACTAAGACTTATCTCTAGGTAAGTCCTCCAAAAAAAGGAGTATTTTGGTGTACACAACACCTAGCAACTTAAACTTTGTACCCAAATAATACTGAGGCAAGAGAAAGGGCCTCAGTGATCCTATGACCCGTCTTGTAAGAAATGAAAAAGAATTCTACTTCTTCGTGAACAATATTATCAGCAAGATGCATGGCTGAGCCCACACCAGCTTGTCCGTAACCTGGTCTCTTCACATTAATATAGGAAGTGTGTTCACTCGGGATGGTGAGATCACTGCCTATCTTTCTTCATTATGCGGTGAGGGAGCATGTTTCCTCCCCTTATAGAGAGAACCTTTCTACTTGGAATTTCTCTATCACGAGTATTTTAACACGCTAACATTATTTTCTGTTGTTCTTCACTTGGCTGGTCTTCCCCAACCAGAGTCTCATACCTGTTTTTTAGTGGCACCTGGTGGGATGAGAGGGGCAAGGAAGTAGATCGTTTGCTCCCTCAACCATGAACTAGCCTCCATTTGCTCCCCTCATCCAGGCTACTGTCTCTGGTCTGACAGGGGCAGGGCACAGGGTCCCTCTGGTCCTGGGTACTTTCTGATGGGTGCTGCACCAGTCTGTCTCCTGTTTGGCGTCCCTGATACTCCTCAGTCTCTCAACTACCCTTTGCAGTTCTGCCACCCGTCAGAGATCATCAACCTGGTCACAGCGCACACCTCGGGACCCATCACTGCCGCTCCCTGCCGTGCAGGCCTCTGCCACCCCCTGCAGCCCGCGATCCGGACGGCTCCGGGGGGGTTCCCACGCCCACCCTGACATGGGCTGAGGGCACGCCATTCGGCCGGGCGGGGGCGGAGGCGGCGGGGACGGCGCGTGTGTAAAGTGTGTGCTCGGCTCCCCGCCCCGAGCGCAGGCCCGAGGGCCGGGCGGGAACGGCGGTGCTCGGCTGGCCCCCGGGGCCGCGGTCCCGGTGGTGCTCGGAAGGCTGGGAAACGGCCCAAAAGTGCAGAAAGACACTGACCGGTTCCCTTGGGCTCAGGTAGCCAGGAGTGGCCTGTGCGAGGTAACCGGGAAAAAGAACTCGCCTGGGGTGTGCCCGAGGCTCGGTGGGTTGTTCGCAGGGCCAGCAGCAGTAGGTGGCTTCAGCTCAAGGCAGCCCAGGTCAGCCTGTGTTGGCTTTGCAGGTAAACGTATCGTCTGGGCTTCCTACCCCTTGCATCGGTTTAGTCGCTCACGCTGGAGCTTGTGCAGAGAAGTCTAAGGGGATGTTTTGGGGCCTGGCAGGGCCATGATCAGTTGGGTTTCCTGAGCTGTGTTGGATCCAGATCAGCTGCTGGACGTTCCTGTTTCTGGGAATGCTGTGCAGAGTTGCTGAAGCTTTCTGGGGAGGCAGCTCAAGCACAGTGTGCCTTGCTGTGGTTTCTGCACTGCGTGGTTTCTGCTAAATTGTTTCCAGACTAGAGCTAGTCCCCGATGCGACAGAGCTGTAGTGATTTGGATGGAGCATCATAGAAAAAAAGCCTCGATAGACTTTTCTTTCAGCATGGAGCTGGCTCTGCTGCTGCTGCTTCACTGGTGCACTTAATCTGTAGTGTAACTTCCAGCTGGTAATTAAAAGTCCACCATACTGATTAAGATAAGAGTTTTATGATTATCGTTATCTGCCTCCGTTGTTTGGTTGCCTTCAGTTTTATCTGTTGTGGATTATCTTAAATTCATGATGCAGGATAAGGTTTTGTTGAGAACCAGGGCGATTCACGTGTCTAAAGTCACTGTTTTCATAATGAACTACTTTTAAAAATGCATGAAGATAGAGGCTCCCTCAACCTGCCAAACTACTGACCTGTCAGCCCGCGCCTGTCCCGTCTGGGGCTTTTTCTTATCACCTCATGCCACGACACCTCTCACTCCTGCAGTTCCGCAGTCCAGCTTTTGCCACACACCCGAGCTGCGGGTGCGTTCTCACTGCCCTGTGTCTAACGGGAGCGGTGGTTCGGGTCTCGCAGTTGACAAGCCATTAGAATTACTACACGGAGTTTTTCTGCAGCTGTCCCCTCCCTCTCAGCTCTTCCAGGCAACCCCAGCACCTCGGTAATTGTCTTGCTTGGTTGTCTGGCAGATTTGGGTGAAAAACTGTCACTCGCCCATCACGGGCGCATGCGATAACTGAAAGAATTCCGGAGTAATCGGTGACTTTGGAAGGATTTATAGCTTCTCAAAGCTTTACCCTCTGAACATCCAGATGTTGAATGGGATTTGAATTGATGTCAAGAGTACGCTTTATTAAACGGGTTTCTGTGGTTTGAGTTGATGGGTCGGTGCATCTCCACAGCAGGAGAACAATCTCCATGTACCAAAGGGTGTTTATATAGGAGTACACATAAAGCTGGATAAAATACACTGAAATATTTGAACTGAAGTAGTGTGTTCCTGTGTGCAGGTTGTTTTATGCGTAAAGATTCGAGGCTTAAAGCAGAGAGTACATCACTGCAGGCATGAGTTACTCGGTACCTGTATTTTTAGTTATTGGAATAGGGTGTATTTTGCTTTTCCTCTCTCAAGTCTGTGCTCCGTTTTGTTGGTTTTTTTCTCCTGAAAGGTGCTTCTAGAAAGTGGGTGTTTGTTAAAACTTGTTCCAGGTCTGCAAAGCCCCGTGACTGAAAAAGGAGCTGCCAGGATGGAGATGGGTACAGGAAACTTTTGAGGCCTCAAGCAGAATCATGTCAGGATTTAACTACTGGTGTTTTATGTGGGATCTCACCAGACAACCCACCTCCAGACAGCATCACCTCTTGCAGCTGCTCTTGGGTGGTTTTGTTACCTAAACCATGACCGGTGGCCCCCACTGGTTAGGTGTTAGTTGAGGAAGGTCTTTTTCAGCTTTCTCTTATCCTTAATTTGTTCTCTTTCCTTCATCCTAATTTGCCTGGAAGTTTTCCCTTTAACTGGTTAAAGGGCAGCAAAACGAGCATCTCTTCAGCAGAGTTCTCTCTGGTAGCTGTCTCAAAGTCCTTCTCTAGCAGTGATTCGAGGATAGTTCATAAAAACATAGAATGGTTCAGGTTGGAAAAGACCTCTAAGGTCATCAAGTCAAACCATCATCACTACCATGATCATTAAACCGTGTCCTGAGGTGCCACATCTGGATGTTTTTTGAACACCTCCAGGGATGGGGACTCCACCTGCTCCCTGGGCAGCGTGTTCTAATGCTTCACCAGTCTTTCAGTATAGATTTTTTTCCTAATATCCAACCTAAACCTTTCCACTTGTCCTATCGCTGGTTACTTGAGAGAAGAGACCAACACCCACCTCACTCCAGCCTCCTTTCGGGTAGTTGTAGAGAGCAATAAGGTCTCTCCTCAGCCTCCTCTTCTCCCGACTAAGCAACCCCAGCTTCCTCAGCCACTCCTCATAAGGCATTTTCTCCAGACCCTTCCCCAGCTTCATTGCCCTTCTCTGGACCTGCTCCAGCACCTCGATGTATTTCTCATCCTGTGGCACCCAAACCTGAGCATGGTATTCAAGGTGTGGCCCCACCACTGCCAAGTACAGGGGCACGATCACTTCTTTACTCCTTCTAGGCACGCTATTTTTGATCCAAGCCAGATGCTGCTGGCTTTCTTGGCCACCTGGGCACACTGCTGGCTCATCTTCAGCCAGCTGTCCACCAGCACCTCCAGGTCCCTTCCTGCCAGGCAGCTTTCCAGCCACTCTGCCCCAGCCTGTGGCATTGTAGGGGGTTGTGACTCAAGTGCAGGACCCAGCACTTGACCTTGTTAAACCTCATCCCACTGAGTTTGGCCCATTCGGGTGGATGCTGTGACTGGAGGCACTCCACTACCTGAGGGAGTAACTTTAAATCCTTTCTTCCTTCTTGCGAACGACTCCAGAGCTCCGTTGAAGGTGGTGCTGTAAGGGTTCAGATCTCCTCCTAATGAGTTACTCAAACCCGATGTTTAGGAGAGTGCTGTGGGCAGAAGACACAGCACGTGTGACAGGCTCTTCGGCGTACGGTGTCATTTTGATCCGCACCAGACACCGCTGTCTTGTCTTTTCCAGGTTGTCACTGATCAGTCTCATAGCTGGAAAACAAGCTTCATGTTTAGAAAAGTAATTTAGTGTCACGCTGAAGCTGATTGGGAACTTCTGCCATCTCTCAGTAAACTTTGGTGATTAAAGATATAGCCGATTTTAGATGTGATTCAACAGTTCTTTGGTTCTGTAGAAGTCGAGACGTGTCTACAGAGCTATTCCCACATCCCGAGAGCTTCCTTCTGAGTCTTGACGTTTGCGTTGTGTTTCAATCCCGACAGTGCTGTTTCTCTGGGAGCCACCAACTGAAACGTAACATAAAGTGGATGGCAGCTTTAAACCTTGTGTGGTGGTTCATATTTCTATAAATACCATACTAGCATATGTCATTCCATTTTTGAAACCTTTACAGATCAGTCTCATATTAATTTATTTTCTGTGACAATTCTTTTTCACTGTTCTGTTTGAGAGAGCTTAAGAAATTACTCCTTAAATATGATTGTTTTGAGATGATCAAGGTAGAAAAATGCATATTCAGACCCAAGTCATTTGAAAAAGTAGGTGATTCATTATTCTTCAGAGCAGAAAAGAAAGCGGCAGCTGTTTTCAAAAGCAGGTATTCTGAAGTAGGCTTGATCACTGCTTTTCTGTTAAAATTTCCCCATGCTGCTTTTTGGTAGAGACGTTGCTGTTCTCGTGTACCTATGGGGGAAAAAAATTATCACAGAAACCAACCCCGTTGTTTCCAGGCTTTGAAGTTTACCGGAGAAGTCTGGTCCAATTTGCAATACATCTGATGTTTTGTTCCATACCTTTATAACAGCTCTTGAAATTCAGAAGACGGTGCTTTCGTTATCCTGTGTACGTTAAATCCCTTTAATCCTGTTCATCCGGAACTTTTCGGGGTATAGGGAGCTGGCCTTTCTAGAAGATAAAGGAGCTTAAAGACAACAGGGGCTACTTGGCTGGTATTTTGGAGAACTATAAGGACACGTGAGGTTTAATTCTTTTTCTACTGTTTTGGGGTTTTTTTTATATCCAGTACTTAGCTCTTATGCCAAGCCTACTACCATGTTAACCTTTCTGATTATGAGGAAAAATGAATTCTGGCTTAAAAAAAAAAAGGACTTACAGAACATTCACTCTTGCCTGATGTGAAGAAAGCCAAAAAGTCTCCATAAATCAGTGATAGCACTGCTCTCAGCATTTCACAATATGATAGGAAAAGTAGCTTGACAGTTCTCTGAATTGCTCATCTGTGTAGTAGCTTTTGAGGACCTGAAGAATTTAACTTCATGCTGAAGAAAAAACACCACCAAATTGTTGAGTGAGTTCTCCCGAGCCCTGAAGTCTCCCGAGCCCTGAAGTCTCCTGAGCCCTGAAGTCTCCCGAGCCCTAAAGTCTCCTGCTTTTCTTTATCTTGGCTCTTTTTTTTTTAATCTTTAAGAGCTGTGACTCAGGAAATGCAGGAAGTTTAACACCCAACCACCCCACCCCCCAAAAAACCACCAAAACCAAACCACAGAGAAACCCCAAACAACAAACCAAACCAAAAAAAAAAACCCCAAGCAAACAACAACCAAACCCCCAAACCTCCTTGATGGCTCTCGGTCAACCCCTGCTGACTGTTGCTGTTTGTGATGGGTGTAGTTGCCATTTGGCTGATTCTGGTAAAACAGTCTGACTGAGACCCCTGTGGATCCAGAGCAATTGCAAACAAGGTTTCTTATCTCGCTGATAGCCAGACCTTTCCTGCTGTGTTCCCTGGGGCCAGTATCTTTCCTACGGGTCCTGCTACTGCTTTCAGGCACCTCTCTGTATATTTTCTCTGTATGTACCAGAAGTCGAGCGTGCATTTGGCATCTCTGTGGTGTTGCTGCTTGTGAATGAACCCAGAGGCTCACGAAGTGCAGTAGTGGACAGTAACCCACGTTGGGAGGCTTTTCTCCCTTTATTAGAGGACTTGGAAGAATGCAGGGAGCAAAAACTCTCTCTCTATAATGAAAAAGTTTCAGTTGGGAGGGGCCCAAAGACTGAAAGCTTCTGTCATCCCAGTTTTGTTGTCTAGAAATATGTTTATTTTTCTGGAGAAGAAAATTGTTTATTGGAATGAGTCATTGTTTTTGGAAGTTAATATATTTGACTACTCTTAAACAGAAAATATTCTTTATGTTTTTACGGGGTTTTTTAAATTTATTTTTATATTTTTAAGTTTCTGATGATTGCAGAAAATCTAGTACACAAATATAAAAAGCTGTATAGTGACTGGACTGGCAGATAATTCAAATAATGGCATGAGCCAGAAAACAGGAATGGAATGGAACGGAACGGAAGGACAACAGGGAGGATAAAGGAAATAAGAATCTGTCTTTCATTGTGGAAGTTTTGTTTTCCTGGCTCCAATATCTTTAGAAGATTGCGTAGAAACTTTGTACTATTTTTGTTCATTTGAATGTAGAATTTTAATGACTGGCCTAGTCTGGAGCGTAGGTGTCATGGTTTAACTCCAGCTGGCAACTAAGCCCCACAGAGGCACACGTTCCCTCTGCCCGGAGCGGGATGGAGGAGAGAATCAGAAAAGTTTCAAGTGAAAAAACTCGTGGGTTGAGATAGACATGTAATAGGTAAAGCAAAAGCCACGTGCACAAGCAAAGCAAACCAAGGAATTCGTTCACCACTTCCCATGGCAGGCCGGTGTTGGGCCATGCCCGGGACAGCCGGGCTCCATCCCGCGTCAGGGTGACTTGGGGAGGCAGCGCCATCGCTCCGATGGTCCCCTGCGTCCTCCTCCTTTCCCTCAGCTTCTCTTGCTGAGCCTGACGTCGGGTGGTCTGGGATATCCCTCTGGGCAGCGGGGGTCAGCTGTCCCGGCTGCGTCTCCTCCCAGTGCCTTGTGCCCCCCCAGCCTGCTCACTGGTGGGGAGGGGTGAGGAGCAGAAAAAGCTGTGACTCTGAGGAAGCACAGCTCAGCAATAATGAAAACATCCCTGAATTATCAACATTGGTTTTAGCACAAATCCAAAGAACAACTCTATAGTAGCTACTCTGTAGAAAATTAACTCTATCCCAGCTAAAACCAGCTCAATAGGTAAGCTGAAAGCACTCACGGTAAATAAAATATCACCTTTTGTTAATAATAATGCATGACGTAGTCAAGATCAGCTCAGAGATTCTTAGGTCGTATGCGAGTTGGTCACTGGTACCACATGTTAATTATAATTCATACTGATGGGGACCTGAAGTAACATGAAGGAAAAAGAAAGTTGGGAGAAATGGAACCTTTAGGGTAGATTTGGAAGAAAAGTCGTCAGACATTTCTTTGCTGAAATAGTACTTGACAGAAGAGATGATGCTTCCATTTGTGAGCTGTTAATTCTTACCTGAAAGTTCACTGACCTGCCAAGAGCAGAGAGGGAGAAGGATTTTAACAGTGAGCTGTAGCCTGAAGAAGAGAATATTTTACCATCTAAGTCTGCATTTGTTTGATACCTGTCGATAGGACTGTAATGCTAGTTAGAATTTGGGCTGTTGTTGTTGAATCCTCAGTGGATCATGTTCACCCATTGCCCCTCGTCCCGTCCCAGGGCACCACTGACAAGAGCCTGGCCCCTTCTCCTTGACCCCCACCCCTCAGAGATTTGGAACCATTCCTCAGCTCCCCTCTTGGGCTCCTCTTCTCCAGGCTGAACAGCCCCAGGGCTCTCAGCCTTTCCTCAGCAGAGATGTCCCAGTCCCTTCAGCATCCTCGTAGCCTCCACTGGACTCTCTCCAGTATTTCCTCGTCTAAGATGACAAGAGTTATAAAGTACAAAATCATTGCTTACTGGAAAATACAGTCCATTGGAAAAGAGTTGCCATGGCTTCTGTCAAGGGAGGTTCCACCTTGTTAATATACTGGAGTTCTGCAAGTGCCCGGGGAGAGGGAAGCAACAGGTATCATCAGATTTTCAGAAAACAATTGACAAATTTGTATTGAAGAAGCTAAGTTTTCCCAGGCCTGGAGGAGAGGTTCTCTATCAATGGAAACCTGGTGAAAGTGGAGATTTGGACTGCAGGGGACCTCATGAGGTGGTCTCCATCAGTCTCATGCTCATAAAAGGCAGGTTGTTCAGCATCTTGTCTGCTGGGGTTTTGAAACTGTGCAAGGGTGGACATTTGAGCACTGCTGGGGGTCACTTTTCCAGTGCAGACCACGCACACGGTGAATAATTTTTTCCTCATGTCAAACTGGATTTTTCCTTATTGCAGTTTACAACCATTACCTCTTTCCCTAAGCACCTCAGATGAGTCTGGCTGTGTCTTTTCTCTGACATCTTTTTAGCCTAACTTGAGATAGGCCTTCGTTGATTGGCCTTCATTGCTGCCAAGATTTAAAGCTGACTCACGTTGAACTTCTAGTCCACCAGGATCTCCATTTCTTTTCTTGCAGAACTATGACCTCTCAATTGGTTCCCAGCCTGTCCTGGTGCACGAAGTTCCTCCATCCCTAGGGCAGCACATGGCAGTTGCCTTTGTTGACCTTTATGAGGTTCTTGCTAGCCCATTCTTCTTTTCATCCACCATGTAGTCTGTCCATGGTTTGTATCTGCCCAGTGTAGCTTCAAGGATTTGGAAGGATGCTGATTTTGCTGAATTTGCTCATTTATTAAAATGAGACACAGACTATTTATAGCACACTCATTCCTCAGAGCAAGCAAATTCATCAGAAAGGGCAGTGAGGTTGGCCAGGCACCACTTGCTTTTGGTGGATCCATGCTTTGTGTTCCCAGTCACTTTCTTGTCCATCACATCTTCTGTGAATGGTCTCCACATGGATTTTCTCCACAGTCTGAGTGGCCCGTATCTCCCTTACTGCCTGTCTTGGAGGTGACATTTGCCCTTTTGCAGTCATAAGTCGCCTCCTGGATTGATACGACCTTTCAGGACTGATAGAAAGCTTCTCCGTTCTGTTTGGTCTTACAGAGTTGTGTATGTCCGGTTTTCTTAAGGTGGTTTCTAACTTCCATCTTTCTGTACCATTGTTGGTGTCTGGGAGCAGCAAGGACACGGTGGTCCCTAAGGGAAGGGACGCTAAGAGTGGTAGCAAGGCAGGCGGCAGCAGCAGCCTCACTAGCAAGGGTACAGTCTCCCAGGACCCATGGGGTGAGCAGCGTGAGCTGGGCGATGACAGGTAGTTGGGTTAAGTCAAGGGCCCAGGTTGACAGATGGATCTGTGGTGAGGCAACTTTGCAGTCAAGCTGGAAGCTCAAGTCTGTAGCTCAGATGGGTGCCAAAGGTGAGAGCTGCAGCTTAACAGCAGCTCCCAAGGCAGTGGGTGGAGACCTTTGCTGAAGCCTCCAGGAGAGCTTTCTGGAAAAGCTGTCTCCAAGGTTACCAGCTCTACTATCTTGGCCCTGAGCCCAGGTAACCAAACCCCCAGGAGGTGGCATATTTGCTGGGGGCCCTGACAGGTGGCACTTTTCTTCTCCAAGCTCTGTGAGGCACAAGGACTTGGGAGGCCTGAGAGCACACCTTGGCAGTAAGGTGTGACATCGCTGAATGCCTCAGCCTTGCCCGTGTCCTTGGTCGGTTGATTGCCTGCCCAGCTCCGCATCTGGCCAATGGTTTTCTTGGTCTTTTGCCACCAGTGTGCTCACAGGAGTCCTAGAATTCCTTCGTGTGGCCCTTTAGGTTCCTTGCTGGATTTCAGCCAGCCAAGCTTCTGATCTATGAATGCTTCATCAGTTCTGGTGAAGTCCTTTGCTTGACCTCCCATATGCTTCCTTTTTGAGCTTAGTCAGAAGTTCGCTGTCCAGCCTTCTGTCCTTCTGCATCTGCTCCTTTTCCTGCATGTTGGGGTGGAGTGTTCTTTTGAGCTTGAGGGAAGCTGTCCTTGAGGATGAGCCATTTGTCCTGGGCTGCATTGCTCCTCAGGCCCTCCTGTAAGACCATACCTATCAGATGAGCCTCCTGACTGATTACAGTTTGTAATCTGGCTGCTTATTTTGTGACTTTTCATCTTTGCTTCTGCTGGGATCTTGAGCTCTTGCCACATCACATCACCACATAAGAAATTTCTTTGATGCGCTGAGAATCCTGACTTTTGCTCTCCACGCTACGCTGCTCTCACAGCAGATATCAGGGTGATTAAAGTCCCTTTTGCAAACTGTGGTCTGCAATCGTTAGGTTTCTTCAGCTGATTAAGGATGGCTTCATTCACTTCCTGACAGAGGCTCTGTAGTGGACATCCACCACAATAGTCCACTTTTTCAACTACCCTTCTTTTTCTGCTTGTGCAGGAGATCTGTCCATCACCCCACAGCAGAGCTGGTTTGAGCATTTCTGTCACTCTGTCTTACGTGTGCTGTCCCCTACTTGGTGAGTCTTCCCTCACAAACCCTCTAACTCGATCAGCAAGCCCGGGGAGCAGAGGACAGAGCTTAGCAGTCATTTCAAAGGCTGGAGAAGAGACAGCACTGTAACACCTTTGATGCTGGTGCTTAGGTTGGTTTTGTCCACCATTTTCACCAGTGATGTGGGGAAATGAATGACCAGCGAAATCTCCAAGTTTACTGATGTTACTGAAGTTTTGAGTCATAAAATGCCACACCAAAGGCAGAAGGATATCGTCAAACCGAGCGATCAAAAAGGTGGCAGAAGAGCTTCAGTGTAGGTGAATTTATGAGAACTTAAGGTTATTACCATGAATATGGTATAGATTGCTTTCCCTGAATTAAGGGTAATTCACCTAGGGTAAAGCAATCTAAACCATAGCTACCTAAGGCTGAACTGGGAAAGTCTGGGAGGAGACCCTGAGGACAGTGATGGTTCATTGAAACGATTATTGGGTGTAAATGACAGACAGAAGAAAGGCCAACAATGCTGGCTGTCATTAGGAAGGGTGTTGAAAACAACAGAGATGTTATTTTACCACTCCCTAGTAAAGCTGCGATTGCAGCCTCATTTCATACAGTCTGCACAGCTCTGGTCGCTGCGTCCGAAGAGGGAGCAGAGGGGGGCAGGACAGCGATCGCAGGGGCTGGACCTGATGCCTGATGAAGAGAAGCCCGAAGACTGGGACTCTGATGTGGAGAGAGAATGTGTGCAAAATCCCGAAGGCACAAGATGTGCTGAAAAATCAAGCTGCTTGCCCAAGCCTGCCATACTGGGACTGAAGGCACTTGGAAGCTGGAAGCTAGTTGTGGTGAAACAATCGAGAAGTTCTTTCTGCAGCAGGTTGTGATCTGCCCCGGGTGGCTGTGGAGCCGCCGGCAGCAGCCTGGTCAGAGAGGG
>JAAGNO010019842.1:86380-100458 GCA_033439905.1 Ceryle rudis
AACCAGATCCTAAACCTGCACAACAGCCTTAGATAGCCTTCCCAGAGTAAATACCACATAATTAGTTACCCATTAAGCAACGGGTTCCTTGCAATGGTGAGCAATGATGACTGATAGTAACCAATGGTCTCAGTGTTTTGCAGTCCTCCTGGGATCATCATCAGATAGAATCCAGGAACAAAACAGGATTATTTGCTGTTGCTACTGCTGAGCAGTGTTTCCTGAGAACTCTCTCTACCTTGGTGACAGGGGCAGCCAACTGCCTCTGCAGGGCTAGGGATTAACACAGTGCTGTGCTGTATTATTTTGATTAATGACTTAAAACCATAAATACAATCTAAAAACCAAAAGCAGGTATATACTTCTCAACCCTTTTTTTTCCTTGCAGTCCTGAATTTGTGGACATTATTAAATAGTCTTTCATCTGAAGGTTTTGTTAAATAGTATCAAAAATATGTATTTTTTTTTCCCCCCTCTCGGAACCAATGGATGATCTCAAATGCTTTGACTCAGCACCAAAGTGCCGTAACGTGAAAAAGTAACAACTGGTTCCAGTGAGGTGGAGAATGATACATTGCATCAGATTATCTCTTCACATCAGACTTCTCTTGGGGCTGGATGCAGGTACCCTGGCAGCTCACGGAACTATTTTCCGCTCAGCAAGATTAGTTCACACAGTAACACAAGCGTTCCTTTCTTATGTGAAATACATGAAGTGTGTCTACTTCACCTGGCTATTTCCTGCGTCTTCCACACTAGCTACCTGCGGCGAGCAGTTTGGCACCACGCACACTGTCTGCAGGGCGGGCAGTACCAACAGCAGCACAGTTTCGACCCAGCAAGCATTACTAAATCTGTATAAGGAACTGAGATTAAATAGCATTTCACCCCAACAATACCTGCATCTAGATTCAAATGCCACAGTAAGAGCCTGAGATATCTCAGCAGCACACACTGTGCCAGACACAAATAATGATGACCTTTTTACTGACCTAAGAAATACACTAGAGGTCCTTTTTCTCAGCAGCCACCACCCAAGACACCAACTCAAAGCATGTATTCCCGTCTTCCCTACAGGTACTCCTGAGCACGTCTAGATTCAGTTACACGATCCAGTAACATGCAACCAATGGCACCCTGGGCTGCATCCCCCGCACTGTGGGCAGCAGAGCAAGGGAGGGGATTCTGCCCCTCTGCTCCACTCTGGCGAGACCCACCCACCCTGCAGTGCTGGGTGTCTTCAGCACAGGAGAGACAGAGGCCTGTTGGAGCGGGGCCAGAGGAGGCCCCAGTAACAATGGGAGGGCTGGAACCTCTCTGCTGGGAGGCCAGGCTGAGAGAGCTGGGGGTGTTCAGCCTGGAGAAGAGAAGTCTCCAGGGAAACCTTATTACAGCCCTCTGGTACTTAAAGGGGGCCTATAGAAAAGATGGGGACAGACTTTTTATCAGGGCCTGTTGTGACAAGAGAAGGTGTGATGGTTTAAAAAGAAAAGAGGGGAGATTTAGATTAGAAAGAAGGAAAAATTTTTTAATGATGAGGATTGTAAGACCTTGGCCCAGGTTGCCCAGAGAGATGGTCAATGCCCTATCCCTGGAACGATTCCAGGTGAGGTTGGATGGGGCTCTGAGCAACCTGCTCTGGTTGAAGTTGTCCCTGATTCCCGCAGGGGTTTGGGCTAGATGGCCTTGAAAGGTCCCTTCCAATGCAAACCAGTCTATGATGCCATGATTCACACAGCTCAGTGCCCTCCAGCAGAACAAGAGAGAATGGTATACCTACCAATGGTGCAGAGCCACAGGCAGGTTACCCCTACCTGTCCAAAGCTTTCCTCCCAGGAAAGCCAAAAACACCAGCACTGCAAAGCCCTGGGCAACACACAGCTGACCTGTGCTGGGGGAAAAAAAAAAGAGAATGCAAACCTCCACTGGCTCCATGACAGGCAGTGGGAGGGACACCTTTATCTTAGTTTGACAGGTGAAGTGATCAATGAACTACAACAGGTATGAAGACAAAAATGAAGTGTAGAAATAAGAAGGATCACCTTCTAAAGCAACAAAATGGGAACAAAACCTTAAAATTATTTTCTTTTCTTCATTTCCAGATTTTATAACTAAAAGAAAAAGCATCAGATTCATCTGCACACTGACCACACTACAACTGAGGCAACAGAAACCCACCAGAAACCTGATTCAGCTGTCAGCTTACATGTGTTTACATACTGTGTTGATATGGCAATGAACTTGTCCATCGTGCTTTAGAGTCACACAATCATTTGTGGAATTGCATTTTGTTTACAAAAATAGTCAACCTAGCTTTAAAGAAATATTTTGGGTTTTTTAATACACATATAAATTTTATTTGGCACAGCAGTAAAACCAAAACAGTCCCTTACTGTTCAACAAGGGGATCTTTCTTGTACAGAAAATGTATGGGAACACAAAGTGTAACAATCTAATGATTCTATGGTTGGACTTGATGATCCTAGAGGTCCTTTGCAACCCGAATGATTCTGTGAATGTATGTTTCAGTGCGTAAGAGTAACTACCTTGTGCTAGGCATGTCAGAATAAATGCAATTCTGATCAGTTTTAGCAAAAAAACCCTAATTTACAAATCATAAAAATATGATTTATAAGCTTCATACTACCTCCACAAGAATATGCAAACATATGTTTTCTGGAGACTCCTTTCCCTTTGACAATGTTATTGTGCTCAAAAATATCCCAAACACATCATGTTACACGCACAGGAAGACTCAAAGACAGTCTCAGATGTAGCAATGAAAATTTAAATGTCCTCTCCCTTGTGAAGGGAATCTTCAAATACAGTCCAATGTATTTGTACAGTCCAAACGGACCAAAGCACCCAATCTTGAAAGAAAGATTAGGATGCTTAGCTGCTTCATTCACTCAACTTCTTAAAGCACCCCATCCACTTCATCTGCTACGTGAAGTGAGCAGATACTGAATAGTATGCCAAAAATTCCTACTGAGAATAAATTGATCACGCAAGACCCATGCCACAACTTGGGACAACAGATAAAATGCATCTCACTGCTGGTGCAACAAGATCAGCAGAAGAGAAGCATCTGTAAACACTTCAGGATCTTAAAGATTTTGAGCTCTGTGATTGAGAAGGTACTCCTGGGGCTGCACCTCTGTCTGCAAAACAGCTGCTCCTGGTGGAGTGGCATAATTGTCATTTTTTACATGGTTAAAAACAACACACAAGGCTGCCCAGTCATTTCTACAAACAAATAATCTTTCTTGCTGACAAAAGCTGCAGACACTGCAAACAGCCCTTTGATTCCGGTGCTGCCTGGGCAGTTCCTATTGTCCTCAGCTGCTCCTGGCTGGTGCAGGCATGTTTCAACACACAAACTTCCATGCAAAATTTCACCAAGAGATTTGGCAGGAGCATAACACTGCTAAAAATGAGCAGCAATCACGTAGCTCACCCAATCAGTTTTCTAATTCACCACAACTGCTATAAATACTACCCATTATTACTGAATGTAGCTTTTAGGGGAAAAAAAACCCATGCAAACTTCCTGCAGTATCTAATCTATGTGAAAATTATACAGAACATCACATTAAAATCTAAGTAAACACTCTGGCATACTCCTAATGTATGTGCATAGATTACTTGGGTGTACTTGTAGGATAAGTACCATTTGATGTTCAGAGTATTGGTGGATATTTAAAGTTGATTACCCTAGAGGTAAGATATAATTGGTAAACAAGGAACATATACAGAACAACAACATCATAACCACATGTTGTATTTATTTCACAATTTATCCCTACACTCGGGACAATAGTTCAGTAAAGATACTGATTATTTTTTTTTTCAACTAACAAAATGAAATCAGCAAGTACCAAATGCATCATTTTTCACGATATTGCATTATGAGCTGAATGGAAGACTTCACTTTTACAGCACCACAATTGATACAGCTCTACTTTGAAGCCTGAGCTGCACTGCAGACAGAGGCAGAGAGAAGCTCTCCACAGGCAGAGCTTTCTGTGGGGCTGTGCATCCTCCCAGCATTCCTTCTGGAGAAAGACTTACACAGCCCAACAGTAACTCTCAGGGCTCCACTTAAGACAGCTTTTTAGCTTACAGCACTTCAAGCAAGGAGAACGCCATTGGTCATGGCAAAGGCTGGTATTTATTTCAGCAGCAAAGTGCCAGAGATGGGAGAAGAAATAATGCAGCTGCAGATAACAGGAGGAGAACCAAAATGGATGTAGGTAATAAGAGAAGAAACAGAGAAGAGACAGTGGTGTGCCTGACACATTACTGAGGAGATTGGTCAACATGCTGATGCAATGGTGGGAACATGTTCGCTTGGCTAACACATTTAATTACCTATATTATTTGTCCTTTTCAGTGTAGGCACCTTTTCTACACTGTTTGACTGCAGCCAGCTGTAAGCTGCTTCTGGCTTTTCTCTCTCTCTTTTGTCTTATTTTTAAGATGGTTTTCACTATACAATATGGGGCAACAGCAGTCTCCTTCCACATTTCTGCCTCCTGTTTTCTCTGAGGCATTGACAGATGTCTGTTGTTTGTTTTTTCACACTGATGACCTGAATTAGACGCTACCAGTCACATCAGGGCTGGGCCACCAGCATCCCTGGGTTTGGAATCACAGTGCTTCTCAAGGTAGAGAGCAGCTCCATTTTCATGGGTGTGGGGTGTTGAGCTATAGACAGGTACCCTCAGCCCCTTCAACGCTCAGTGTTACAGCTGGCAGCCGAAGAGATTATCTGAAAGGAAAACCTAGGAAAATGACACTTCACAAAGAAAGTATGATTGAATAACACGGGCAATGATCAATAAAAACTAGAAAAATAAAAATAATTATATAAAAAAAACCCAAAGACATGCTGTTTGAACACTGTCTTATGCAGTTGCTCATGCTTGGGGTATCTGTTAGTAAATCCACCTCCTGACTGCATTTGTATATAAGACACATCAGGACCTCCCCATGAGACCTCCAGAAGCACGTACGCCCAACGCCGGCAGGTACTAAACTTGTTTCAAGCACAAAGCAATGATCTTCTAGAAGAAAGTAAATGTCCTGAATTGCTACTGAAAGATGAGGTGAGACTCCCACAGACAACTTCCTGACAACAGATGCACTAAACAACCCTGGAAAAGCAGTCTGAGCCTTCCCTATATAAAGAAGGGACTCCAGCAGTCAGATAGAGGAGGCAATAAAATGCTGAGGAAGAGGGAATGGGTTCTGGTTAAATGCTATCCAGAGCAGTCACAGAGGAAAGTTTCACTGAAGACCACTTCAGCGTTGATGTAAGCGGTGGGAACATCCAGATGCAGCTGTGAAGCATGAAACTTTATTCAGTAAAGTCATCACATTAACATGTGAGCAAGGAAAAAGTCACAAGCTGGAACAGTGTGGGGAAAAAACTAACCAAACCAACCAAACAAAAAGCACTGAGACCTAGAACTGTATGGCTCAAGGACACAGCAGCAAGAACAAAACGTTTCCCAACGCATTTTTTTAAAAATCAATGGCATATTCAGAGCCTCTGTTCCTTTCAAAGATCTGGCACCAATTTCTGGAACATTTGTTGCCCCACAGCCACATCTGTGAGAACAACCCTGTTAGCAGCGCCCTATGCGGGTACCAACTCCGGTGCTAACTTTGTGCCTTCAGATCCCTCCACAGAATTCATGTGACATTCAAAATGACTGCTCTCTCCTTGCAGAAAAATATTTTCTGTCTAGTTTGTAAAGTGCTTTTAGAACAAAAGCACTCTAAGAACTCACACCTGAGGTACCGGGCAGGGTGAAGTTTCCCACCCTGAGTTAAGAATGCAGACCCTGTAGATGAAAAACACTTCTGCAAGCCTCACTACCCGTGTCTCCAATGCAGACAGAGCCAGTTTACACAGAGAATACAAACCTCACACTTTTATTTACCAAAAAAAAAAAAAAAAAAAAGGAATACAAATGCAACTGATTAAAAGTAAAAAACAAACACACACAAAAAAACCCAATACAAAACAAAACTGAACCAAACAAACCAGGATTTACAGATGGGGAAAAAAAAAAATACTTGAATAACCTTACACAAGATGTAAACCAGAAATATTTGTACTTTACTGGGGACGTAAATGATGATTTTAACAATTTCAAAAATCTCATGCATACTTTTGTCTCCTCGTTATTTTGATTTAATAGGGTGTTTAACAGAAAATTTAGAGGTGTTTCACTACCCGGAAAGGAAAAATGTTTTTATTAGGCATTAATTCTTTTCTTGCATTTTAGCGGTGGCGAGCATCTCTGCCATCTGTATTAAAAGACCAGATTTTCACAGTGCTATTCTGCAACAGCACTAGAAACGCAGACACCGTTTTCGTCATTACTTGCTGTTCAAGGCAGCCAAAGGAGCTGCGCTCCAGGTAACAAGTACTTCTAAAAAGCCTGTAAACACCAGTAAGACAAGTTTGGAATTCAGACATGAAAAACCTAAACCCACCTAGTGACACTGAGACCAAACTTGGCCAGGTATGATTTCTAAATTGTAGCAGAGAAGAGACGTGAAAAAATCCTACTGTAACACAGCTTTGCCAACAGCTCTTGCTTTCAAATTACTTGAAATTGTATCACAAATGGAGAACTTGCAAACAATACAGAGAGATTCTCTGAGAAGTACATAACACAATGGAAACCAGTGTACTCCAGAAAATCCAGTTCTGCTACCAGAAAGTAAGGACTGTTATCTTCCTAGAAAAATAAATACAGACAGCACAAGAAAGAAATGAAGGAAAAAAATCTTTATCATAAAAGAACAGGTTTCTGATGTATTTCAAGTACTGAAAAAATCTAGGATTTACTTAAAAGCTTTGTTGGCAGATCTCAAGAGTTACTGAACTCAAAAAGATGCTATGAAGTAGTGCACCTCAAATCAGTTTTTGTAGAATAACATCCTTGCCCGTGTCTGAGAAAGGAATAGTGCTGCAATTCATCAAGCACTTGTTAAACACAGATAAATGCAGGTACAATCCCCTATCTTTTCTCATATTACTAAACTAGGGGAGTACTAGTCATACTATGGTTCAATTCTTCAGTGGCTGCAAAATGAGGAGGAAAGTCACCCACTAAAAAACATTCCAAGCCACCACTACAAGTTTCTGTTACGCTAGGTAGGGTTACATAGAAAACAAATGTAGCTCAGGCAGAGCCACAAGAAAACTGAAGGTTATCTGCTCAAGTAACTTTTCAGGTTTTTGAGATATCAGTCCACCTAGGTAACTAGCTGACACCTCAGAGCAAGCATCACACTCCTTGTCAGCTCAGTGCCATCTTAGCCCTGCAGTTTTAACAGCAGTTTGCCATTGAATCATCACAATTCAAGAAAGCCCAAAGCGCGCACACACACAAAAAACCCCAAACAATCAAAACCAACCCCAAACAAATTATTTTTTATTATACATAATAGTTCTCTTCATCATTCTAAACCATTCAAGTATTCACTGGCTCAAAAAGAATATTCTTTCATTTTTTATCTAGGTTTTCTCAGCTTTTTTCCTGAGAAGGGTAAGAATGCAGCAAGTATAGCAAGAAACAAAAGCTACTATCAGAGAGCCCAGAGAGGCTCAACACGCCTTGCTCGATACCAAGGACACAGCGTGCTCTGCTCATTCACCACCCCTCTGGTTTTTGCCATACTATTGGTTCCTTGTGTATCTCACTGTTCTCCCCCCTCTTGGCTTATGAAGATGGGACTCTCCATCTCATCCTCTTTGCGTGTTACTGCTCCCCAGTTCTCCATGCCAACAATAATTCTGCCTCTTTCTTTTCTTGCCATTTGGCAGACGTTATTTATTACGTCGGTAGTTTAATTCCTCTGAGCTTTCCAGCGTGCACATCATGGTCTACTTCTGTCACAGGGCACCTCAAATTTAGGAAAAGATTGTCTGTGGAGTCCGAGAGCAGAGGCAGTACAGATATTGTTATACAGAACCCATGTTTTGGTTTAGCTTAGGTGATCATTCATAGCAGCAGCCCATCAAAAAGACCCTCAAGAAGCAGCCAAAGCATTGTGGCTCTTGTCAACAAGATCCTGCAGGAAAAAAGTAGTGATGAAGAAAACATTTTCTGTAAATTTTAGCAGCAGGTCAATGAAATGCATCAGTACATCTCATCTCTTAGCAGATGACATCTGGCCTCGCAGAACATGCTATTAGACAAAACTGCTAAGAAACTATGTCCAAAGCAGAGTACCATCACAGCACCAGCTTCATAGGTAATTGTGAATTCTGACTTGCAGCGCAGATTTATAATACAAAAAGATCTAAATCTGCTCACAGAACAACTCTTTTGAAGTACAGGGTTGCATTTCTCCTAAATATAGATGATATTAGGAAAAATTCCTTCACAGAAAGGGTTATCAAGCACTGGATCAGGCTGTCCAGTGTACTAGTTGAATCATCCTATCTGGACATATTTAAATGTCTTGTAGATACGGGTGTTTAGGGACAGGGTTTAGCAGTTGAACTTGGTACCGTTAGGTTAATAGATGGACTCAATGATCTTGAAGGTCTTTTCCAACTGAAATGATTCTGTGATTCCACAATCACACACTTAAGGCCTAACTTCTCATTCATGTCTGATTAGCATGTAAGAACAACACATAAATAAGTATTAGGTAGCAAATAAACTGGTTTTGTTCACAGGACATTCGGTTTTTGTCTAATTAACAGTAAAGGAAAAATTGAGTTTGGTTGCCTTGGAAAGATAAAGGCAATTAAACATGTTTGGACAGCAGCCTATCATAACCCCATCATGGACTTGAGTGAATTCAGAGAAATCTGCATGTGGCTATGAAAGCGTGTCGCATAAAAGTGAAATACCCTACAGAAAAGCGATCGTGTCATTTCTTTCCTGGAGAAGGCAGCATCCATGACAGAATTTTGCCTCGTTCTCTGGAGACAGCGTTGCCCCCAGTGCCTGTGCAGCAGGTTCTGACTGAAGTAGAGGACTCGCAGGCTACTTCAGACAGCACAACCACCAGGCTTTCCCTCCACTGTGGCAGCAGATCTGCACCCACAGGCATTTGCTTCATTATTAAGTTGGAAAATGTGAACAAAATTAACAGCTTCAATAACCCTGCCAACATTTCAGATGGCTTCATCGTGACTGAAAACCTCAGCTCCCTTGGGTTAAGCATATTTGAAGATTTTCACGACAGAGCATCTTTGATGGAGATGTGCTTTGCGGCAAGGCGAAAGGCTGCCTACCTTACATGCACAGACACCCTGGCCTCTCCTCCGTCCCCTACGCAGAAATGTAGAAAGCAACCCAGCCATAAGGACGGTGCCTACATTTATAAACGTGCTGCAGGGTTCCAAAATTATCCTCCAATATGAATTACTCGACAGAGAAGTCGCAGCCCTGCTCATAACCCTTTAAATGAATTCTGGGCTACAAAGCACTGCTCTAGCTTTAACAACGCCAGCTATGTAAAATAGAAAGTTTGCCTTAAGGAAGAAACCAAAAGGTTTTTTAAATGAAGTTGCAATTACCACTTTTTGCTTCCTTGCTTAGGAATAGGTGTGACTGTCCGTGCTGCTCATATACTGAACGAGATTTCTGCGGTTACGATACGGGATTGACAAACATCGCTCACTCCTACTCCCTCACGCTCAGTTAAGCACTAGTTACATAAAGTTGGGTTTCTCTCCCCGAGCACAAGCTTCAGCGGATGGAAGTCATTATTGTCTACCCTTGTGGGCTTTTATACCCAAAAGTCTCTCTGCTTTTAAAGAAAAAAACCTCTTCTGGAGAGTTGTAAAAAAATGCACTGATTGCATCACCATAATGCAATCATAGGAGTATTTTGCTGACAGTTTAAAACATACCATTTTACTGGTAGAAGATGGAAATGTTTTCATGCAATAAGGGCTACAATCCTAAAATAATGCCTCCACTTGAATACACCTTCGAAAGATAGACTAGTGGTATAAAGGGAATTATTCCTCTATGCTAGGTAAAAATGTCAGCTGCTCAGAATCACAGTTCTTTTTCTTTTTCTCCTTTTACTCCCACTTTCAACCCAGCAGTACCATACCCCGTTATCTGTTTCACACTAATTAGCAACTAAAAAAGCCACAGCTGTTTTAACATAGATCTGCTTTTTATGTGAAACAATGTAAATTGCCATGGGCAACACAGCTTATTGAAAGGGTGAAAATGAAAAAAAAAAGAAAGAAAAGAAATCCACAAGCTAAGAAAAATTACTTGAAATTCAGAGTGTCTGAGTTGTGGCATATTTCACCACATGTGAAAAAGCTGTGCTGGTTATTACTGCCCAGCGCAAGCAAATAACTTGCCTAGACACGTGGAAAAGACCAAGAGAAAAGCCTAATTACTTATTAGCGCATTTCCATGGATCTTGTATTTCATTAAAACTGTAAAAGGAGAGAAAGGGTTCTATCAGACCTGCCAAACAGTACAAGTATCACAAACAATATTAAAACTATTCTTAGCAAATACTCTTTTCAGATTTTAGACCATGTCATAAACATGGTCACATTTTAAAAGGTGAATAACAAGATACCAGTCAGAGCAGCGTAGCAGGCTCAGATGCTTTCTCTCTGGGACAGTTTTGTCCCCTGAGGTCATCACCGTGGTACACCCTCCATCACTTCACACCAACAGGCAGCTGTCAGAAACTGCCTGGTCTGGGTCACAGCCCGTGTGAAGACCTGGTAAGACCCAGCTCTTTGCAGTTGCAGTGTTGGTGGCCATGATGCCCTTCAAAACATCAACACTCACTATAAAAATTAATGTACTTTTTTTCTCCCCCACAGAATTCTACAACCAAAAGCACTGCAGTGCTGGGAATACTCACTTCTGTGGCAGGTTTTCTAGCAAAGTGGTTCATCATTAGTAGAACAAATGCTAACTAATATTTTCAAATAACTTCCCAAGTGCCACCAGTATGGAGTGCTGGCTCTTCCCTGGGCTTGGCGGCTCTGTAGCAGTAAACAGAAGGCTGCCCTGGAAGGGTAAAAAAACAAACAAAAAAACCTCAAAACAAAACAAAAAAAAATGAACCAACCAACAAACCCCAAAAAACAACAACAACAAAAAAAAATTCCAACCAACCATCTACCTCCTGTTTGGATCTGGCAAACCACTTCAGACATGGTACTCTGATAGAAACAACAGCTGAAAGACTGGGAGTCTCAGGCCAGGTAAGACACATTTATGCAGTGACTACTCTAATTACAAGGAAAAAATGTCCTGCTAACAGCAGCATAATCTAGGATAACATACAGAAACAGCAGCTGGGGTGCCCCACCACAGCAGATAACACCCCTCGGTAAGTGCTGCAAACCTGAGGCTACGTGACAAGGCCGACAGTCTAAAACCATGGGGCAATTAATAATTCCCAAATTCAACAAGGGGAAGAACGAAGCCCTGTACCTGGGGAGAAAGAATTCAGTGACAACCTAGAAATTTCCTACACATTTACAGATCACGTGCCTGCTGACAGATAACCTCCCAACCTTCCAACTGCCAAAAACCTAAAGAGAAATTAAATAAAATATTTCAAGCAACACACACACACACACACATATATTAGCAAGACAATCCCATTCAATAGTTCTCTAAAAGCATCTCTGCTCACACCAGAATCCAAAAGCAGCGTGTCGGAGCAGGGACAGGCAGTTTAATGCACACATCAGAAAAAGGAATATCAGAAGTGCTCAGCCATACGCTGTCATTAATGTATATCCACTGGCATTCACGAGCCAAACAGGCTGCTTAAGGGACCGTTCATCAAAAATAATTCAGGACATGAGGAAAAGGGAAAAGTGCCATTGTAAAGATAAATAGTATTTATTGCTTCAGTTTAAAGGTTGTGTTATTTTGGCCATGCTGCTTGTGAAGGTAGCTTTACATGCTACAGCATAAAGTTAATAGCTTTGAAAAGAAGACAGGCAGTTCAATCAAGAGTCAATTTCCCTCCACATTCATTAACTAAAAAAAAAAAAAGTTAAATGTCTTCCAAGCGATGAAAAATTAGGATACCAGACTTCAGAGACCTGCTCCAACCTTTCCCTGCAACATGACCAAAGTAAGTAAATGAGCTTTGTGATCTCTACTCCTGTATCACAACTGATTAGAAACAGATGATGGGATCAAAGGACACTGACAAATGGAGAAGGAAAAAAAGGCATTTAAGACTGCAGTGAAAACCCAGACTAAAAATGTTGTCAGTGCCATGACCAACAACTATGCTGCTATGACATAGTGTAGCAGCAACATCTGAACTGAGGTTTCTAAAAGACTGACTGTCTCTCAGATCTCTCTTCTACAACGCTCTTTCCTTTTACACCATCCAGTAACATAAGCAAGCTGAGTACTCTCCGAGTGCAAGGAGGAAGGTATTGCACAGTGCTGCAAAACAACAGCATATTTTGTTGCTGGCTGGCAAGGAATAAAAATTAGATACTGAAAAATGCCAGCAATGTCTTTATTTGCTACCATAAAAAAGATCCAAGAGCATCATTTAGAGTATTCATACACTTGGAACTATCAGCAGACCACATCTAATAAGAAGTCTGTCAGGAACTGAGGTGGTCAACACAACAAGCTTTCAGATGTGCTTCAAGCACACAGCTTCCCTGGTTCCACCACGCTGTGGTATGATGGGGACAGCCAGGTGGCTGGGCAAGACATTCGAGCTGGAAGAGGAGAGGAGAGTTCATCAGCTTTTCTGGCACATTGTATACCTCAGCTGGGTCAGCATTCAAAAATATAGTTCATGCTCTAAAGGTAACTAGTACTTAATTATCTTTGGGGATTTACCCACAGCAGACACTTTCTGAAGCCAATCTAGTTACATGAACTGAAACCTCCACACAAGACTCAGCACATCAATCACCATAACATCAAGGTGCAGTGTTAGCAACCATGTTAATCTACACACCCTCTGTAGTGTTCAAACACTAGAAGAACATGAAATAAATACCTACTGCCTGGGGTGCTGAAAGAAATTCCTTTGCTTAGGACACTATGCAACAACCCCTCGAGTTCAGCTGGCATGAACTTTTCTGGCCAACACATGTACCACGAGAACGTAGCTCAACTCTTTTCACAGAAGATGCTGTATCAACACTGATTGTTCATTCACTCCGTGAATAAATCCTAGATCAAATGAGCTTCACAGTTGGCACTTACAAACAGCTGCTTTTCTTTCCTGAGCAGCTGGCAAAGTGTACACTGTCATAATTCACACCCACGTTACAAGCCACCAGCTCTGTTGAAGGTTGAAGTTGTGTTCATCAGTAGCTGTTTTCACAGCTCTTGTGACACAAGACCTGTCCTCTCTGCCATCATTTTAAGGCCAAATATTTTGGTAGGTAATGTAGTTCTAACAATTATAAGAAAGGGCACCACCAGCTAGCCTTTGGAGCAGTCTGCCTCTGCAGTGATGCTCCTAGGTGGACCTCCATTTGGCTTGATTCGAGTCACTGCAGTGGAATAAACTTCTGAAGTTTCAGGTTGCTCTGTGCTGCTAAGCACATCAGTCAACCTTTGTATTGTTTCCTATATTTCCAGAAGGAAGATAATAGTACCAGCTATACCAACTGCACCGCAGCGTTGAAAGGATTAATTAGCTAATATCACTACAGTCTTAAGCATGCAGAACATCGCAGATGTACAGTGTAATTACTATTATTAGGGGGGTAATTTCTTTGACTCATGGGGCCAACGCACATTTTATCTGTCATTTTTTCATGGTGCAGAAGTCTACCACCAAATATACTCAACTAAGAGAGTACTTGGATAACATGGCATAAACTATCCACTGCAGGGCTTTACCTTCTACAAGCATTTATTACATCTTATTAGTATTTAGGAAGACAACTTTGAAAGCTGCTGATAGCCACCAAACCTTGATGCTAGCCACAAGTGAGAGCTGACAGAAAAGATACTGACCTACTAGCTAAGTGAATTATCCTCCTAAAAGCCATGTTCAAAAATAAATCATGCTTCCTCCGCTGCTACCAATGTCCATAAAGGCTTTAACTG
>JAAGNO010019842.1:114964-126867 GCA_033439905.1 Ceryle rudis
TATGAACTGCATACAGAATTTGGGGTTCCCTTTATCCTAAAAAGCCCTTGTAATCTGCTGGAAAAAAATTGCAGATATCTCCTACAAGCTTAAAAATCAAAATTAGTACCTGTTATTTTCTATAATTTTTGCAGAATACCACAGAAAATAGATGGGATATGGGATTTCATCTTAGGGATCTGAAGATTTAAAAAACCAAATTCAAACAACACACCAAATGAAATCCACAACATTAAATATGTCTGCTGATCAACGAAAGGGGGGTTCAAAACTTCAGCCCTTCCTTTAAAACAAACAAACAAACAAAAAGCCAAATCAAACACACCCTAGCATCCCCCATTCCCGCTCCAAGAAAACCAGAACCAAAGAACAAAACCCCACAAACAAAACCAAACCAAGCAACCAAAAAAAAACAACCACACAAAACACTGCAAACCATCCAGGTTCTGACGTTTCCCCCAGAAAGGACATATATTTTACTCCATCCTGCCTGCTCAAGATGATATAAAACTCTTAATTCTGAAAAAGACTTGGAAAAAAATTTGCATCTCTACTCCATATGAAAGCTAATCACTGCTCTTGGGGCAGTACTGAGTCTGGTGCTCTGGTAGCTGATCCTGGGGTCCAAAGAGGCCCATGATTTATATTTCTTTTTAAGGGCAGGAACAGACACCACAGTAACATCAGCTTAAATGGCCTGAACAACAAGAAACTTCTGAACACTAAGTGCAAGAGAAGATACAGTCAAGACAAAAGACACAATTCTGTCACATCAGTGAAAGCACCAGGACTTTCCCCTGGATTATGAAGGCTCTAGCAGACACAAAACCTTAAAGGACTGTAGCCCAAAAGCAAACACTTTAGAAGTGTATAGGTATTTTCTGGTGGTTCATCATCTGTTGATACACACTGGAGACAGGTGCTGTACAAAGGCTGACCTCGAACAACAGCATATACAGAACTACAATCAAAATAATCCCAACCACCCAACACATAAAACCAAAATAAAAATAGAGATGCAAGGAAGTAAAAAACCTCTAAGTTCAACAGTAGAGGCCACAATTACATACAGAAAAGTATGAGCCTAGGATCAAAGTCAAATCGGGGTGGGGGTGGGGGGGGGTGTGTAAAGAGAAACACCACAAACACCTAGACCTGAGATGTAGTTTGGTAGATACATAACATTTATTGAGCTTCAGCTCAACAAGAAAAGCTCCTTAGTTATTTCTGCGCCTTCATTTCTAGAGAATTAGTTCTTGCTTAGGCACAAAATACTGCCTGAGAGAAACATGATTAATTAAGTTGTGTATGAAAACTGATCAAAGGTTTGGGGATTTCGTTTTTAATTTGGGAGGGTAGCTGGAAAAAACTTTTTATGATGTGCTTTTGCCAGTGTCCTTAGCCAAAAGTCCCCCTGAACAAAGATCCCATTACCTAAATGGTATTAATAGGAGAAACCCAGGGCATTGCCACCAAAAAGAATATAAAAGAAATACATTAAAAAAAAAAAGTGAGGAGATAACATATCTTAATATCTTATAAAAAGCTAGAGCTGGTAATGCTCCTGTAATACACACTACTTGTTTATCCTGATTATAAGCAGTTTCAATCTTTCTTGAACTACTGCAATTTGTGTAATTTATTCTGTGAGTAAATGGAAGAAATAAGGAATATCAAATATTCAAGCTTTTAACAAGCCAAATGTCCTCCTTTTTTTTTTTTTTTTTTTTTTAAAGAGAAGGGAATAACCTTTTAAAGGAGATTATAAACACAATATGGCCATTTTCATATGGCTGTCCATAGCAATTACATGGAAGAAAATGGTACTTAAATGAACTACCAGAATTTAAAGCACTTTTTCTCCTCATTTCCTCCCTATAATAACACTTTAAAACAGAAAGTGTTGTGCTTCATTATAAATCTTTGTCTTCAGGAAAAGAGCCTTTATTTAGGCAACACAGCACATACAGTCCAAGAAATGCACAACATTAGCCACCCTAACATGTATAAAAACCGTATTTTTCTTCTTTTCCTGTCTTTTTTCATACTGCTATTTCATTGATTTGCTTGCTGAATTTTTTAAGATTAAGAACACTTGTGGTTAGGGGAGTCCAACACTGTCTACTGCGATGAAATACTGCAATAATAATAATTTCTGTTAAAGAACAACAAAATAAGACATAAGCCTTCAGCAAGATAAACAACTGTCATTCAAAAAAACCAGAAGGGGAGAGGCTCTTTTAACACTCTACTGACGTTTGTCAGTCTTTCAAGATGTGAAAGATTTTATTAACTAATAACTTCTTTTTAAAAAAGACATTTAGCAGAGGAGCATAAAGCCTCTCTTGAGCTAGTTCATGGAACTAATGACTCCAGGCAAAAAAAATCTACCATCAGTTGAGGAATGCAGTAATTTGATTATTCACTTGACAACCCCTAGTGGTATGACTCGAACTTTTCTCCATTTTTTGAAAAGTAAGATGTTACAGCTTAGAACTTTAACAGTCGGTGCCAAGTTTACAACATGAAGCCCAAAGTCCCCATATAAAAAATGTGATTAATTTCTGTCAAATACCAGAAGTTAACCCAACACTTGGAATCCAGTTGCAGTTCTCACACACCTCCAGTTCGTTTCTTGTGAGCTTCCACCAGGGAGTAACTGGCAAAATAAGATTGTCTACGTAGAGGTTGATGGATAAACTAGGAGTATGTAGATCACCAAAACAGCACCAAATTAATGAGCAATATATTTTATTGTCAGCTCAGAGAGGTTGCAGACCGAAGGTTTTTTCCAGTGACTACAGGCAAGAAGAATAGGTTCCACCAACAACTGTATTTTCAAGATGGAAAATGCTTAACACATTACATTTGACCCACATGGAATCTAAAAAGTGCTAAAAATCCTAGTTTAAAAATTCTTTTGCTGCATTGAAGTTACACATATGCAATGAGATAGACCTTGTAATTATGGGAAATTTATACAGTAACAATTTTTGAAGTTTCAAAGAGAAAAGTCACATTTGGATAAGTGAAAGCAATGAGCAGAGTAAGAGCGCTAAGTGAAAATTTGGATGAAAGCCACTGTTTTGGAAGGTACGGATCTAATAGCGTAAAGACTCAAGTAGAAACCAATCAGCATTGGATACGCCAAGTGAAAAGTAAAACAAATGAGTTACCAACTATAGTATTTATATTCCAGTCTTCCTAACAGACCAAAGGAAAAATGCTTAAAAGAAGAAATTTAAACTAAGCGACCTTTCATGGATTTTTATGGGGAGATTTTTCCCAGATAGAGCTTTCACAGCACCATAAACCACCAGGAGACTCCTTTTACAGCACAAGGTGTTATTTGTACCAGCTGTGAAGGGCCTTGAAAGAATCCCTGGTTTATTGTCTTCAAGCTGCAACAGCTCTAATGTAATTGATATATTTTAACTGTTAAAATATTAAATATCAAAGTCCAAGATACTTACAATGGATGCCTTAAAAAAAGCCCAGTCCCTGGAGCTTAAGTCTCTAAATGTCTCAACAAAGGTCTAGGTGATCAGGTACACACTAAAAAAAGACAGAAAACCACCTATGATTTGTTACAGCAAAAGATGACGACAAAGCACAGCAGGAGAGTTCCTCAGATGTCCATTAGACCCAAAAAATCCATGCAGGTACATACGCTCTTTCTCCAGTTTAACAAAAGAATTGTATTATTTCTCTCATATATTTTTAGATTTCCAACATAGCCTTCTGAAAGATACAGCAAGAGGAACACTCAACACATTAGTTAGGATTGATGGTGTTTGAATTCTGTGATAAAACAAGCAACAGACCGCTCATTCCCTCAGAGGAAGCCCATTTCTTCCCTCTAACCATCAACATCTTTCATATTCACAGCTTTGATAAGATCAATGGTTACAACTAAATTAATAGAAAGTTGACTTTTAGTCTGAAATCCTTTAAATACTCCCAGCTCTTTATACATTAGCATAGTCTATGGTCTTTGGAAATACTGTCAATGTGGAATAACCTGCATCGTTGTATCCACAAGGCAGAAGTATCCCTGGTATGCTGTTATTAGCAACCATTCGATTCAAATTAAGTTCCAAGGCTCAGTATTTGAAGACAATTCACGGTGTACGTCATCAATGCCTCTATCGAGAAGTACTTTCTAAATTGCAGTATGGATTTTGGGTGTTTGAAAATGCTAGCAAAAAAAATAAATACTTGAATCAGAAGAATAAAAAGTAGAACATGGCAACAAAACTAGGACGAGAGAGACAGTCATGTTTAAGTTTCTAGTCAGAGAACTTCACATCTTCATTATAAAGGTGTTCTTTGATATTAAATTTCCTTCAGATTTCACATGTCAATGTAGGGCACTGAATTAATCTTTGATTACATCCTAACAAGCCTCCTGGACAGGAATCCCCTCATTCAGGTGGTCTCATGGCATCCCCAACATACTGACAGCACACCCAGCATATGTGATCTTTTCAGCTGCTGAACAGCAATGACAAGTGATCAGTGTATTCTTATTTGCTTAAACCCACACTCTCTACCACTCAGGGCCCCTCAATAAATTTATCAGAGGCTTAACACAAATACTTACCTGAAAGGACTTTGAGAATCACAAGTCCTAAACTCTAACCCCAGCTTCCCAGCAATCTCCTGTAGCCACCAGTAACTTGTTCCACCTCAGGGACAAAGATTAAAAGGTAGTTTGTGCTTGGCAATTTAGCATGTCAAGCGGTATGGCTCTAAACATACCCTCCTCAGTACAAAATGTAATGTTTATATTCTTCCTAATACAAACCACAGTTAATCACTTCATGAGATCAATTTATCTCATTAATATTTTTTCCCCTTCACTGTCCTGGGTATTACTGCAAACTTCCACTCAGAAAGTCAACAGACCCCAGTTTCAAACACCTCTTCTTGACCATAACTTACCTGTAAAGCCCAAGAGGTGTTCTGGGAAAGGTAACTATTTCATCAAACTCTCAATGCAGCCTCTTACATCAGTAGATCTTACAAACACTTTCTAAGAAAGTCTTGTACCATTTGCCCCACTTCAGCAGAGCACAGAGTGGTGATGGGCTCAGTATCCACCAAAGCACCAGAACTGGATTTCTCAGCTCCCATTCAAACTAATAAAGGGAAAAAAAAAAAAGGCAATCTGAACTTCAGCTATCTGGGACACTCTTCATAAAGTAATGAACACTGATCAATGGTGGACATTCTTCCGAGTGAGAAGGGCCATTTGCTTTATTCAGATAAGCAGCGGTATTCTTGGTATGATGTGCTGAAGCCCCTCTGAGTGAAGGTCTCAGTATAGGAGTAATCAGCTAATCACTGACTTGCCATCTGCTCCCAAAAGCCAGAAGGAGCATATCATCAGGAAACACAGTTAATAAGCAAAATAATTATGTGAGAAAGTCTTGGGCCATGCAACCAAGGAAGATCAGTGGTACTGACCTAAATCCGGACGCTAGGCTGGAAGAAAATTCTCAGCAATATTAGTTTAACTAAGCTTGAGTCTACCAAGATACAAATCAGCAAGGGCATGATCAACTCGTTTTACTGAACCAAAGCCTCTGTCTGATGCTGCCAGCACCTTGCAGTTTTAATAGTTAACCTTCTTCCCTTTTGTATTTTATCTAAGTGCACTTGTTGCTCATGAAACTGCAGCACGCACACATCCAAACACCTAACAAAAAAGGTCCCCAATACACAGAGAGGTTGAAAAATCAGTAATTACAGTAAAAAAGCCACAACAAACCCCAAAGTCATTCATATTAGAACTGAGCCTTTAGGGAAAGTAAGTGTTAACTGTGAAACGTAATTCTAACTACAAAGGCCCCAGCTACTGCTGTAAAGCAGGGTTTGCTCACCGCACTTCCAGAACTAAGCATTTGTGTTTTGCTGCTGTTACTTAGTTTCACACTACTAATTTTTTCACTTGCTTATTCCAACGGTAGCATTACTGTAGTGATTGCATTGCCCAGTTCTGCTTTGGATTCAATTACAAGCTTCAGCTGTTACTTTGATGGACTCATTTGTGTTAACTGGTAGCATAACCGTAAAATAAAAAAGGACTTATTTTTCTTGAATCAATGTTCCCAAACATACAAAAGATCAGAAGTAATTGCAATTTGTAAATCTGTAAGCTGCTTGGGCCTGCCACCAAATGCTAATTATTCATAATACCTTCAGACTCCAAGCTTGTAACATTCTAGATACAATACACGGCAAAACCAGACAAAGGCTTATATACTGAAAAAGAACGTCAAAGAGCTGCGAGGCAAACCCTCTCTCAGCTCACTGGAATGTCATAAAAGGTACAACAGAAGCAAATACTTCTCCAAGTCTACAAAACTATTGTTGGTTTTATCCAGCTAGAAGATTATTTAAAAAAAAAAAAAAAAGGAAAAAAAAACCCAAAAACCAAACAAGGAAGCAAACCAAAACTAAACCCAAACCTACATAAATAAGTAAATAAAAATCAACCAAAACAAAACCCCACACAATACATTTTGTTGTCCACACCACTGGAAATTCAGACTATTGGAAGGGGTGAACATAATTCGTCTCAGGACAGCCAACGAGTACCTAAAGAGGCCTTGGAAAGATGGGTCAGTCCCAGATCTGGCTAGAAAAGCAGAGTTTCTGAAGGTTAGCACAGAAACCATCCAAGTCCAAGGAATGATGTAGTCACAGAGGAGATACCTTCATTAATCTATAGTTCAATTCTGCCAGAGAATTACCCTGTGGTGCTCTACAACTTCTTTTCCTGCCAGCACATTAGCAAGGAAAGATTCTCTAATCAGATCACCCTAAATTTATGTCCTTTAGTGAGTACAGTGGCTAACAAACAGCTTGAGAACGTGTCATCTGCCAACTCATTTTACAGTCCTGAGAAGTGCCCTGTTGTTGAATGATACATATTGCTCCATAGACATGGGGGTTAAATTTTATTAAAGCCTCTGACTTTATGCACCTGTAAAGTTACTGTACTTGACTTTGGCAAGAGTGATCCTTACAATAAATGCAAAAGGAGGCAGAACAACAGAAATCCTTAAGAGACTTCTCTTAAATCTCCAATATTTGTGCAAAAAGGAAGAAATTCAATACCAGCAGAAGTGAAAGAGAGAAGTCTCTTTGGAAATATTTCAGAGGGTCTTCAGGTACCAATAACTATGACAGGACTTCTAGGAGAAAGTGTACTGACACCCTTGTGTTGTTTCACACAAAACTCCACAACTATATATATAGCTATAATTCCAAATACAGGTTATTGATCACTTTTTCTTGTTTGGTGACTTTTCATCTTCAGAAGGAAAGGGAAAAAAATTAAAAATTCTAAGGAGTCATGAATTCATTTTTTGGTAATATCTAGACATAGGCTTGGCCCACTGTCATCTCGGTGGCAAGGCATAGAAGAAAATAAGGACTTCAGATTCATCTATACCATAATCAAACATTTCACAAGTATCTTTAGCGTTATGAAGAGGCCAAACCAGACTGGCATACAATTGCAGTTAGAATCTCTTGCTGAGTATTTCCATTATCTTCTATATGAAACAAGTCCAGAAGATAAGAGACTACTGAGCAGCAGCATGGATCTATGGTTTGACCTACCAAGGTAAAAATCAATCTTAACTTTTTCTTGTAAATATGTCCAATTACATTAGTTCAAACAAAACCCTTCGGTGGAATACTGCAGAAAAATACTTTGCCAAAATAAAGTGATTTCTGGAAGCTGGAAGAAGTTGCACTGGAGGCAGAGGAATGTTCTCCATTGTAACTGCTATCACATTAAAAGTGTGCTGCTATCAAATGCCAAGCTTATCTCCTTGTGTTCAGGAGCCCCCATATGTCTAGAAGCCGTATCTTCAGCATGAAGGCTTATTTGGAAGCCTAAGTTTAGCTGTTGAAAAGTTACTAAATTTACCTTTAGCAATGATGGCTTGTTTGGTCTTTATTCTGAGGAAAGCTCTCTTTAAATTTAGGTTTAGAAGCTCAATACAACTAATTGCTCTTTGTTAAGAAGTTCCAGTAACTGCCAATTCTCTTTCGCATGCTGATAACTGAAAAAGTCTTCCAATCAGGCTTCCTTCCCAACTTCCTTGTCTTTTGATGTGTCTTGGACAGTCATTCACCACACTGACAACTGATGACCACAGGGCTAAACACATACATAACTGCTTAAAGCCCAAAACACATTTGGTAGCAATTGTCTGCTGGCTTCAATGGGGATGCCAAAAAAAACCATACATTGAGAGAGAAAATTAGCTGGCTTTGAAATTCCTTCTTTGCTTCCTAGCACAATATGTCCAGCATCTTGTGCATATCACCAGACTTGCTAGTGTGTTAATGGCTGTTCCCACCAAGTCCTGCCTCTGCCCCAGCTGAGACAGAAACAAGAGCCTTATCAGAGGACAATGGATGGTGACAGGCTTGGTATTCTGCTGGCAAAGCAACAGCCCAAACTAGCTTCAAAGCTTCCACAACAGGAATGGAGGGGGGGAAAAAAGAGGAGGAAAACAAACAAAAAAAACCCCAACCACCATATAAATATTAAAAAAAAAAAACCAAACAAAAAACAAAACACCACAACACAAAACCCAGTACAGTTCTGAAATAGGATACAGATGCTGGCCTATTGGTGTAACACAGTTATGCCCATGCTGCCAAATTAAATCAAGGTTACATGCACACAGAAAGGGCAGATATCCAATTCAATCTTAAATTTTCTTAAGGGAGACAATTAAAGGAGCATTTGCTTTTAGCTTACCTATTTAGTGCTATAAAAATCTGCCCTCTGCTTTCCATCCCAACAAATTCTGGCTGAGTCAAGTACAAAAAAAAGTGTCTCGGGCAGAGCTAAAAGGCAAATGAAGTTTCCTTCCCCAAAAGGCATGGGCACATCACCTAACAGGCCTCACACGAGTTCAGCTAATACTGTGGCTTGTGAAAACCAAAAGTGTCCAGGGTACCAGAATAATTACTGACATTAAAAGGCAAGGAGAAGGTCAGTAAAATGGATGGGCTGTAGGAAGCTGAACAGATCCAGAGGTACTTTGAAGTCCTCCAGGGCTCTGACATAAGCAAGTTAGCATGGCTGATCAGATAAGCTATCTGACCCGCTCAGAAATGGATTCAACTCAACACACACACTGGGCAACAGACAGAATCACATTCACTGTAGCTGGATTTTCAAGCAGGAATAAGCAAGCCTGAACTTGGACTCTCTCCCTTTTTTTCCAAAATGTCTGGTTAAAAATTTTCAAGATTATCTTGTACAATGTACTCAGACAAGCTCTCAAAACAACTCCGTTGCAGTCTGTAACAGTACAATGCAAGTTGGGTTTTTTTCCCCCTCAACCCCAAATCTAAAAGGTATGTTTTTAGGATGATATTTTACAATTTAAAATTCCTTCTAGTCTCTTTCCTGCAGCTTTGAGACCACCAGTCAGTTTAATGAGGTTCCATTAAAACTGCCCTATTTCATGGTGGCAAGCGACCACCATCGCTCCTCGAACAAGATGCTCTTCAGGGTTGTCATTGTCTCTTTTGTGTGTTTAAACAATTCTGGGTAGAACAGCAAAAAAGGAGCCACTTGTCAGAAGACAACTCAGCTTCTGGGCAAGTGGCACAATTTCAAACACTTTCCAACGTCTCAGTTATTTTTCCTTAAGTGAAATACTTATCCTCATTCTTCAGTGAAAGGTAACCTTTCAGTTACGAGTAATCACCCTCCGTTAGGGTAGGCATCACTCACACAGTGCGGACTCTCTCCTGTGGTAACGTGATGGACCCCCAACAGACAGACAGTTTGGCCCTACCAGCAGGCCAGCACATGCAAGCCAGGCTGACAGACCATCAGCCATTCTGTTTCACCCTCTGTTACCTTATTCCCCTTCCCATCCCCTTTTTTCTTTTTTTAAGCTCAAGAAATGAACTCAGGTCACATTTACTACTGGGTACTCTGAAGCCAGATCATACATAAGAACAGTTAACCTGGGGCAGGTGATGCACACAAGGTTCAAATTTCCCCCCATTCACTAATGTTTTTCTCACTCCCTATCATTGCTTTGCTATTTAGCAGTCACAATTTTAACCTGTAAAAATGTTTAGCACCTTAAATTCACCAAGCAGGCAAAATTTCCATGAAGTCTAAATTTTCTACCGAGCAAGGAAGACAGAATCAGCCTGCACTGATTCTAACACAATTCAGACGCACAAATTATACTCTTTTGGCAGGTACTTGTGTCCTTTCAATCAGTGACGTTACTCCCCTTCATTCCATATTCTGGCTCAAAGTCTCACACTAATCTGTTTTACAAACCTCATTCACTTCTCTTACAGGAAGTTCCCTTTCTGTGCCTCATCAAAGCAAAGAAGAGCTATTTAAATACTCCTGCATCCCATCCTCTGACAAGTTTTCTGATCACTGCATTAGATTTTTTCCTGTATATCATTTCGTGCCTATGCACCAGCAATGGCAGAATCAAGCTTCAATTCAAACACCATTTTGAAGTAGCTGCTGATAGTCCAGCACACAGCCCTTAGTCATCTGCAAAGCTAAACAGCTTCCGTCAAACTGTGGTTGGTGTCAGTGTCATGTTTTGCTTCTCACATTGATACTGCTTTACACAGGCATATTACTTCTTTTTTTCCGAAAACAAGAAGAGAACAATTCTTCTTTCATTGGTTAACTGTCCATAGCCATTGCTATTCCAACCACAGTATGATTATAAAAGCATTTTAGACATGAAGATTATGGTTGAGCTTACATCACTTAATTTTTTCTTTTTATATACACAACTTTATTCTGGTTCTTTGCTGCAAAAATTACAGATTTGCTTGGACTTCAGACTGAAGACAAGCATATATTTCAATAGGAGATTTTATTTGTAAAAAAAAAGTAATTTGGCATTTTAAATCTATGTCCTTCGGTGCTGACAAATACACACGCCCCAAATGAAAGCATTTCAAAAGACATAGTAAAAACCACTAATCCTCCGCTTTCTACTTCTTTCCCTCCTAACCATCCATATAATGTTCCAATCCCTGCTTCAAGTCTTTGGGAACTGTAGCTCCAAAGCCTAAGAAACAGTAAAACCAGAAAGTAAATTCCTTCTCCACAGACAGTTGAAGAACAGTAACACTTCATTTATTCTCCTTTGAGTTCATTCAGCATTTAATTATAAAATAGCTTCAATCATTGAAGCTTTAGTCGGTTTTTGGTTCACCATATACGAATTACATTGTACAGGCAGGATATATACTGCAATTACACACAAGGAAACGCACTTCTAAGTTCTTCCTTGCAGCAAAACCAACACTCTCAAAACAGTGACTTCAGCTCAGTTCTTTAACAAAGTACCACAGGACTACAAGGAGAATTCAAGTTGTCTGTAGCTGGAGCCCTTAGAGAAAGCATCAAAACCCAAGATTTATCCACCATCAGTAAAAAGTACAGGAATGTCCCCGTAGATAAGTAGGAAATATCAATAGTGTATGCAATTCTAATTTGCATATAGGCACTTAAAAACCTGTCAAAATGAGCCATATTCAGCACAGACGTAAGGGTGAATACTTGAGGTGTTTTAGCTTTGTTACATATTTATAAAGCAGCGTAATAACTAGCAAGAGTAAGGTTTTCATACATGTGCACTGCTATCATAGCTTTACTTTAACTGGTGCTATTTGAAGTTCATAGAATGGTAGGGGTTGGAAGGAGATCATCGAGTCCAACCCCCCTGCCAGCACAGGAACAGCCAGGGCAGGCCACACAGGAACAGATCCAGGCAGGTCTTGAAAGTCTCTAGAGAAGGAGACTCCACCACCTCTCTGGGCAGCCTGTGCCAGGCTCTGTCACTCTCCCGGTGAAGAAGTTTTTCCTC
>JAAGNO010019844.1:0-34225 GCA_033439905.1 Ceryle rudis
TGGGTGTTAACCCTTTAAATGAAGAATGGTTAATGTTGATGCAAGCACACTAATGGCAAAATGAATGTAAAAGAGACTTTGTCAAAGTTTACAAATCTGTGAGCAGTAGTCCAGCAAAGTTAGGGTATGTCAAATTTACATCAGCACTGGAACAGTAAGTGACCCACCTGGAACCTTGTCTTCAGAAGACGTTGGACTTGCAATACACCTACAGATCAGGTCTAGAAAGCAATACTATCTTTTCCGAACTCTCTGTGCGTGGGGCACAATGTTAAGTCTCCACATCTGCAAACCGACTTGTTTGGCACCGTTGAACAGAGCAATTGGAAACAATCTTGTAAGATAGCATAAAAAAAAAAAAGAAGTCTAAATTTTTATAACATTTGTTTTGTTGTTTGAAAAAAGACACCAAAGGGAGGATTAGCATACCTATCATCTTGAAGCAACCAGCTGGTTCCTGCATTTAGCAAAACCATTATGGTTTACAGAGGATTCAGATTTTCCCTAGAGATGCTAGAGAAGATGGAGATGGACTAACTACAGGTTTTTATGTAATAGACGTCTCTCATGGAACTGTGCCTTCTTATCTCATGGTACTCTTGACCAGGTTAAAGGTGTGGGTCATTGAAGGTCATATTACTTCTTGTTTAGTTTCACTGTGAAATGAAGTGCATCGGAGCTCAAAAGTACCATGGACTGTCCTTTTTCATGCTTCGTATTGAGGTTATGCAAGATGAGGAGTGAAATAGTCACCCACACTAGCACAACATGTGTGTTGTGATCTGTTCGCTTCCACTGGAACTCTTTACAGATGGGACATAAGTTTAAGGCAAGGGATGGTCACAATCTTCCCTAAAAGCAGTCCTTGGGACAGTGGTCTTTCCAAAGGTGGCCTCTACCAATCCCAGTATTTTTCAGTACAGTTCTAACAGAACTGTTGCCTTTAGGATACTTAAGAAAATAGGTACTAAGATTTAGACTATTTACAAATTGACTGCCTGCTTTTGTTACTTCGCCCCTTCAATAGTTGGGAACTCTTAGCTGGCATCCAAACTTAATTGTGTTACATCTGGTCTCTCTGGCAGTTTCAGAGCTACAAGTAGAGACTCTTTCCAGTTTGTCAGATAAGTTCTACCCATAGATATTTACACATAGTACACAGTTGCCTCTTATGTCGCCGTTTTAAAAATGCCTGCACATTTAAATGGCAGTTCACCATTTCATTTAAAGCTGTGCTTACAGTCAGTCATGGGATACAGAGAAGTAGAAATCATGCTATCATATGGGATTTTACACAATAAGCATTAAACAACTGGGGAGTTTTGGTTTGGTGGTGGTTTTTTAGTGTGACGTAATGTAGTTATTGAAGAATGAGTTATCAGTGTATATTGTTGCAAATGAAGAAGATTTAGGAATCGGTAATGGATTAAGTTTTTGTGGGAGAGGATGTTTTCTTTTGCAGTATCTAGACTGCATTTAATACACACGGCTGGACGCAGATTTCAAGAACAAATCTTTCTGCCAGTAACCTCGACCCATATATGAACGAACGAAATTTGTCGACTGAGATTGAGGTCATATAGCCTACGTGCTAATTTATTTCTTGTCCATTGCTAGGCAGACGCTGCCAAGTAGAGTGCGTCAGACTGCATGGTGAGAACATGCTAGGTTTTATCAGTGTCTGCCTGCCAAATCTATTCCACATAATATTTTGGGCTGCTTTCAAACTGAAGCTCCTAAGAGAGGGGACAGTCTGGTGCTCTCATCTTCCTCACGGGTGACCTTTTCTGTTGCATATTTATTAAAAATATTCTTTAAATAAATCCAGAACTTCCCATTAATAGCATGCATCCAACATTATTAGCAGTGTAATCCTTTGATAGTATTTGACCATAGGCAAAGTTGGAATTTTATAAAATCACTTCCACCAGGCAAATGAGTTTTACTGAGATGATGTACAACAGATTTCTGTTTGCTTTAAGGTGTGAGAAATGATATCTTTTCCACTTGTTGAAATGGGCAGTTAAGTAAATAAGAGGGTCACCTAGATGTAAAAGCATAGGCAAGTTGCAGCAAGAATAATTCCCAGAAAATAATCATGATAAGAATGAAACTAGACTCACTTTGGTGTTTTCGTGTTTTCCTGTATTTATTAAACTAAAACCTGGGACTTGTATGATGGTTTAAGAGAGACTAGATTATATCATTTTTGAGGCAAGGACTCTTCAGGATGCACTAAATAATTCCTGTTTATTGTCACTGTGCCTGCTATAAACCTGTATCTCTAAAGATAGTGCCCAGTAAATACTTTTCAGCAATGGGAGAGCAACCTTCACATGCAGCATAGTTACCACAGCTTTGATCCAGGCCTGCAGACGTACCCTCCCTTTGCAGAAGAGGAGAGGGTTGTGTTGCATATGCACTGAGACAGAGTTGGACTGCCTCTGTGCCGAGACTGTCACAGATCATGCAGCTCAGAGCAGTTGCTCTAATTCATGTTGAGTTTATGGAGGTCAGCCTGTGACTGAGAACCAGAGGATTTGTCCTGACATTGCACCTTTCCCGTGTTCTCCGCCAGAAGGGGAGCAGAGAAAAATTGCATCTATATTAACTGTAGAAGAATTTTCTGAAGCTGTCCTAGAGGGCACTAAATCAGCTGTGCTATCGATTTGGTAGGAAAGACAGCTGCAAAGCAGATGGTAAGGGTTTTAATAATCAAAATCATTGGCTTTAAGCTTGAGATAATTTAAACTACTTTGTTGTATACTCAAATGAGCAAACAAAGTAAATTATCTAACGAGTGCACAACTTAGATATCTATTTTTTATTACTCTTGGAATACCTGAACAGGAAGGTGGGCAGGTGAATATACTGTGCAATTGGTTGAATTAGCTAGGTAAAAATTTGGTCCCATCATTCCGTCCACTCCAGCTGGAGGAAAGGACATAAGGAATGGCTCAGAATAACTACAACCCAATGTCTCAACCCTGTTGTGTTGCTGGTTCTAAAAGCCAGGTGCAAGCAGTATTTACAAAGTAGGTCTTGAATTCCTTTCTGAATTCTGTGCCGTATCAAAATGGTGTTATTTCTTTTTATTATATTTTCAATAGCTAATTGTACTTGGCATTATAAAACTGATAGCCCTTTTGTAATATTTGTTGGAAATGCTGCTTCCTTGTCTATCTTAATATCTAGGCTTACAGGAAATAAACAAGCCAGTTAAATACACTGGAATTTTCCAAATGTCTGTCACGTAACTGACTTCACTTTCAGAAGATGGTGGCTAATTATAACTACAACACAGACAATAATGAGGAAACTATTTCATCCTCTTCAAAATGGAGACCTTTTCTCAGAATAATGTTTTCCATCTGTTCTGAGATTTCACCAAGCTGCTGGATCAGGGAAGCAGAAGTGAGAAGTTTGATGTCTTTGCAGCTTGATGTTCTCATTGTAATGTGAAATGTGGGGAGAGTGTATTGTGTTAGGCTGAGGAAATTAATAGAATATACAGTACACTTGGCTTGTAGGCTTGTGTTCTCATATGGGATAAATGTTTTTAGGGTGTAAGAGCTGGGAGCAGGATAACTTTCCAAAATGTAGATTTGGCATTAAACTTCTGTGTACTGATCTCGCTCTGCACTTTGGTAGAACTTGCACAGACGCAGCAAGTACTTTTCTGAAATCTCTTTGTTACAAGTTAAGACTTGTGTGGTTTCTTTACTATATAGAAAATATTTGGGAACTTTTGGATGCTGATAGCATGGTGCAAAATATTTGGTTGCTTTTTGTGGCTTAGCAGATGGCTCTGTACTAGATGGCAGGTAAGAATGATCATGCTTGTAAAAAAGTTGAAAAATTCACATAATCCTGTCTTGAAAATAGCAATTATTACCAATTAGTAGAATTAAATCCTCTGTACAGAGTAATTTTTTGATGAGTCCTTTTAGAGAGCAAACTGGAGAGGATCAGTGAAATGGACGTAGCTGTTAGAATATTCATCTAAAACCTATCTGCTATGGCCAGAGTATCCCGGGTGTCTGGATAGATAGTCATGGCCTATATTGCATTGTATATCAAGACTGAAAAGCCCGTGTACTTAGAGAAATGTCTTCTAGCCACCCACAGTATTTCAGGCTTTTGTGACCTTATTACCATTTCTCTCTTCATGAAAGCTGGTGATGAAAGTGCACTCAATAGATCTCTTACCATTATCCAGCCTGTTTCCTGTGATCTTCTTAAAAGAGTTAGGGAGAATTCCTAGCTGGGAAATGAATCTTAGGGTTAATGCAGTCTATCTTATCTCAGATCCCACTGGGAGAATAGGCTTTCTGTAATTCAGCTGCAGGTTATCACTTCTTTGTGCAGACAAGATGGATGAGGAGATAGAACTGCTCATTTTAAACAAAAATAATTATTAGGGTAGTTTTCTGGAAGACAAGAAAAAAATTTATTCCTGTTGGGTACATGACCAGAAAGGTTTGGATGTAATAAATGTGACATTTTTTAGAAATTATCAGTTTTTATTTGAAATAATAGATTCAGAGAAATATGGAATCCACATTATTGAAAGTGATAAAACCATGTTGTCAGGGTCTGAATGTAAAACCAGGTTCCACCTCATCCCCCAGTCATTACATCTGTTAGCTATCTCCTGATTAAATAAAAGCTCTTTTAGATTTAGTAACTTTGTTCTGGATATTGTGGCATCACTGCGCATGTAATAATTTTAATAAATTTCATTTATAGAACTAAACAGAAAAGCAATCACTGGCAGAGAGGGCTCTGGCTGCAATATGTTAACTCTTTGGAAACTCATTGTCAGTCATCATACATATTGAAGCTCACCTACAGCACTAAAGACAACTGCAAATAATGTAGAGTTTGGGTTGGTTTTATAATTTTTTTTTAATTGATGTATGTGAAGTAACCCTACAGTGCCTATAGTTGATCATACCTAATCTGCTTGGTTTCCATTTACAACTGTGGCAAGAGTAGATAATTTTTAACAGAGGTATAATCCCTTCTGGACAGTAAATTTACAGCAAAATATTAATCCAAATCCTGTCCTTCTTTTCCAAAAATCCCAAAGAAAGAATCAGATGTAAAAAGTCTTTGGAAGATAAGAGCAATCTGAAAAGACCACATAATAGTAGGCCTATGCTCTAAAGTATGGACCTGACCTGGAGCTGACTCTAAGCTTATAGATTATTCACATCTGTTTTTAAATTTATTTTCAAGTATGAAAACAAGGCTTTAGAACAAATAAACATATTTTGGTAGTAAAAGGCAAGTTTTGTGTGATCCTAATGAATGGTTCTTAAGTCCGCTTTGTGTGAATCTAGAAAGGATAGGTGCTGTGCTAACTTTCAGCTGCTTGGCTCTAAACTCAGACTGAAATGGGACAGATGTACAAGTCTGGAAGTTGCCAGTTGAAATTCTTCATGTTGGCCAAAGGCTTATTGTCACGTGTGTACGAAACAAGTTACAGTATTATATATTGTGTGTGCTGCAGATAGAGTGGAATATATCCACTGGAGCAGGACCGTCATTTTTAAGAGTAGCTTCATCATTTTGTGACAGCAGGAAATTGCAAGATATCAGTAACTTTTGTTCATAGGTGTCATTCTGTGCTGACATTGTATAGCAATAACACTGGGAATCACCCTGGGACCAGGGCCGTTCTGTGTGTCAAAAACCCTCCTATCTTATCTGATGGGTCCTTCCAAAACTTTGGAGAGGGAAAACCCAAATTATTTAGATTTTTTTTTTAAGTAATATGAAAAGAGGAAGTAACTGGAGTGTAAGAGAGTTTGGTGTTCTTTCTTTGTCCTCTTAGATTCAAGACACAGGATCTGTACCAAAAAAAAAAAAAAAAAATCTTCACTCTTGTGTCTTCTTTCTCCTTGCACATTTCCTCTTTGCCTTCCTTTGTGTATTGCATTTTCAGGGAGACATGAATACTTAAAGTAAATTCTACCTCCCAGATTTGAAAGGGGAATTTCACCCTTGAACAGTTTGATTATGTGCATGGATAATATTGATTGCTTTGAACTTGGACACAAAATCTGTACCCAGGCCAAACCCCTTTCTGCGTTACCATGGAATAATAATGTAGTAATGAAGGTTAAGTGCCGCATGGCACCTCCACAGAGAGTGATGGAAACACTCTACTTGCTTTTGTTATCGCTGCTGTATACCACCTTGCTTCCACTGATGACAACGGATAATTGTGTGGCTTGCTTGCATTTAGCTTGGCTGTTGGTGTGTACTTGTGAGATAGTAGGCTCTAAATGACCCTGCAACAGGAGTGGGCTTCTTGGAGAGTTCTCCAGAGGGAACTGTGCTGATGGATTTATAATCTTAGAGAATGAATAATTTTTTACCCAAATGATATTTGCTCCAATATATTTGGAGCACCGTGTTCAACAAAAAGTTACCTTTCCATTGATATTGCTCTGTTGCTACATCACTTTTGATGAAAGAGATAAAAATGGCTGTGAGAATTGTACAAGCCAAGTGCCTTTCCATTGACATTTGTGAACTTTGGGTTGAACCTAAGGAGTAGAGTGTGACTCAGTCTTGGGGGGGGGGCTTGAGGAGGAAAAGTAACAGAGATACTTTATCCCCTTTATGGTCAGTTTTAAATTCTTTGCACCTACTGCCTTCTCAGGACTTCCAGAATGACAATATCCATTGCTTAACAACTGAACTTTCACTCTGTGGGTTTGGTAGTCATCCTGTTGTATTTTTAAGAATAGGAGGTTGAAATGTGTTTTACTGAGTTACACACTAGAAAATAGCATTCGTTCTACTCTAACCGAGGTCAAAGTTAGATATTATTGCCTCATTTCATTTTGTTGCTTCAAAATCCTTTATTTTTTAGAAAATATGTGCAATTTTTGAGAAAGTATATACAATTAAAGATCTCTTAAACACTTTTCTCACATTTTGGAAAAAGATACACCTTGGACTCTTATTTTTTTCCATGACAGAGTTAAAAATGAGAAAACAAAGATAAAGAAGAGAAAAAATCATCTCTTTCTACACTTTGTGTTACACTGATCAAAGGTTTGTTTATCCTTCCAATGTTTTATGCCTGCTTTTAAGTTAAAGGTTATTGTGCTGCTACTTCTGTGGCAAAACTGTTCCTTTTATGGAAAATCTGCCTGAAAGTTCACCAATGTGTAAGGTTTGACTGTAAGATAAGATTAAAATCGTGCTTTGTGGGTTAGATACGTTGGTAACTATACGCTGTTCTCGTGATTTTCATTACTTTTCATCTTGCTGTTCCAGCTAGTTCTAAATTAACCCTTCAAGATGATTTTTAGCATTCAATTCTTTCATGTAGGTTCTATTCTATTCATTACATACAAATATGTAATGAATACTGTACTATTATAGTCCAAGGAATAGCTGGTTTTGCTCTCTTTCTCTTAGTGGCAAGGAATTGGAAGCAGCAGTAAATAACCAGTGACTGCTCTGGCTTTCAGGAACCTAGGAAGCGCCAGGGAGACATTATCACAGCTGTAAGGGACAGTCAGTTGAGTTATTTGAAGAAGAATTTCTTTGAATTGTGGATCTTCTCTGATTTCCACTTCTTGTAGGTGCCAAACTACTGCTTTAACACTTGGAAATTACGCCAGTGATCGCAATGGCCATGAAGGCCCAAGCTGGGGAAATGCAATCCAGAGGCTGTATTGACATTTTCATGTTTTGTGTCTGGGTAAAAGACAATTAAAAAGTGGGTGGGTGAAAGATCCTACTCTCTGAGTTTTCACTCATTTATCTGCAGGGCATGCACAGCTTTATAAGATGCAGGAATGAGACCTTTAATTAACAACTTTGTACGTATATGAATAAAGATGCTTTCAGAAAGCAGTGGATGGAGGCATGGGAGAAAGGAGTAGACAAAGAACAGAGTGCATGTGCAAAGATCCTGTAGCAAATTGCAGCACTTTGGATGCCTAGATATGAATTGACTTGAATTCGGTCTGAAAGTGGAGAGAAGACATTCTTTGACCTTTTCAGCTGTTTCAAGTGGAGTTGTACTGTGACAGAGATGTCCAGAAAAGATTAGCTGTGGCAAAGAGACATGCTTTGCCTATGGGCAGGGTCAGTAGGTCAGCAAAGTCAACCCAAAGCTTGTCAAGACTGATTACATGTCAAAAACAGCTCTTGGGTGCTATTTATTGCACCTTTTAAGCAGTATTTTATGGTGTGTGTTTCTTGTGCTAGTAATATGAAGAGCCACAAGGTTGATTGTGAAGTGGTTTATTCTATGATATTGCTACACCGAACAAAGGTAATAAAAGCTTGGACTCAAGGATTATTTTGATTTTTTTTTTGGGGGGGGGTGGGGGGTGTGGAGAGAAAACATCAATGAAACAATGTCTTGTGTGTTTTGATGGTTTTCTTTTCTGGATCAGCACCAAGTTAAGAATACAGTTTCCAGCTCTGGTTTGTTTTTTTTCTTTCTTTTCCTTTTTGTGATTCCTCTTTTTTCTGTTCTCATATCCTCCCCTTCTAAGTGCTGTCGAGGTACTACAGTGTTATCTCCCTTTGTAGAGGAGGACTGTCTATTTTTTAAGTCACTCAGGAATGGATTGAACTGCCAGGTTGAACACAAAAGAATAAAATTGTTTTCTCCATTTTTTGATATTCTGGGTAGCTTTGAATCTTATTAAATGCAATGAAGTGTAATGCATTATAAAATAATACAATAAAATTAAACTAGTAGAGATTAAAGATTGGTTCTGAAAGTTTTGGAGTCAATGCATATATCAACTGTAGTATAGTTTTTAGTATCCTACATTGGGGATCTTCCATAAAATTATCACCACATTGCAAAGTCTTCAAATGCTCAGAAGACTTCCTGGTGATGAACTGCAGGTAAATAAAAATCCCACTGCCAAACAAGAACCAAAATGAACCATATACACTTGGTGGGTTGTGGCAGTTCTAGAGCTAGGGTCCTGTTGCTCTCGATTGACTTATTTTCTACTAAAGGCTCTATCAGATTAAGAAAGTAATATATACACACTATGTACTTCCCTTATGTTTCTCTTCCACATGACAAATGGCTGTGTTTATTGTGCCACATTTTATGAAATAGAGCAACTATTCTTGGAAATGAGAAAGGACTTAAGCCATACAATGTTACGCGCTACTCTGAGCTGCCAGTAGCTCTGTGTGCCAGTAGCATCTGCACATGTAACTTAAAAAATTCAGATCCTTCTGCTTAATCTGTCTGCAGTAGGCATATTCACTTCATCAGAATTGCTATGGCAAAGAAAAAAAAAATTGCTAACATCCATGTGGATATAATTATTTAAGAAAATATGTAAACAAGCTAGTAGACAGTTTCTGCATAAAGAGATTTAAGTTTTTAGTCAATCAGAAATTGAACGTGAATCAGCAATGACACGCTGTTTTGAAAATGGGAAACACTGAATAGGGATTGACAAACAGATGTAGAATGTGCAGGACACATGATATAGTCTTTCTCTGCTCAGCATTGGTAAGGCATCAGCAGAGAACTACCTTAATTTGTGACCTACTGTTTCAGGAAAATGTGGCCTGATTGGAAATCCAGAGAATAGTGGTAGTGGAAATAAGAAATCTAATGAGAAAGACTGAAGCCCTTAGGATATGGAGGAATGTGATAGCAGCCCTCAGAGAGGTAGAAAAGCTACCACAAATATCTTTTCTCCATATTTGTGGTGACAGAAAATGAGGGAGTTAAAGCATCAAGGAAAATCTGGGTTGAAATTTCAGAAAAGCTTTCTGAAGATGGTAATCATAAAGCTCTGGCCTATGAAGCCTCTGTCATTGTGGGTGTTCTCCAAACACATTAGAGAAACACTAGGAGGAACAGAGGGATGATGTGAGGGACTTCACAGCCTTTTCTAATAATCATCAGCTCTAGTACTGACTATAAAGTGCAACTGAGTCAGCATAGAAGTTTAATTTGTCAAATATAGCTAATAATTATTTTGATATCCTTTTCTAGCTTATTATAGTAGACACAAGAACTCTGAAGTGACTTCTTTAGGTTTGGGGCATCTTTGAATCATGCAGTTAAGAGGCACTTAACTTTTGATAGAAGGGAAACCACTGTTTCCACAGTTATGGCTGCTACGTGTTCACTGGGATTTATTTACTTTATTGATTGATGCTATCTTTTCCTGTTGTCTGTTTTATAGAAGAGTTGAAGGTAATGAAGACAATATACAATGTAAAGTAAACCTTCCTACGACACTTCACACTGCTTATCAGATTCTTCTGGTATTACTGAAGTCTGGCATCATCTATGTATTTAAGACAGATGTATGCTGTGCTTTATTTTGATAGCCCTTAGCTACCAATTTGTCCATGTCTCCATATGCCAACTCTTCGTTTATGTGTGTTGCCTGTGATGGCAGGGGGAACTGGAAGAATAGAATTAAGATAAAAACTTAACGTATTTACTTGGATTTTCTGAAGTGCTGGAATGAATATGAGAATAGATTATAAAGCCTATTCTGAGAGCGCTTCCAGTGCTACTGGAAAGACCTGTGAGAAGATTTTGTTCGCTTAGTGTGGAGGAGTGAAGGAGCAAGAAGGTAGTGCTAAGAGGAGGTAGTCTAGAGCTGATCCTGTAATTCATAAACAAATAAAAAAGTTTTTGATCTGAAGATCTGAAGAAATTTTTTACTTTGTTCACAGTGGGGGTAAAAAGGAAGTTAGCCTAACCCACTTCTTAATCCCCCTTCTAAGGGCCTGGAGAGAATTGTTTCATTGCTCTGTTCTGTGCCTGTCTGTGTAAATGCTGGTTTTCTCTCCTCCTCGTTGTAAATTATTTCCAGTGCACAATATTTAACTGAGTGATGATAATTGAAGCTAAGTCAATGAGTTGTCATCACGTGGTATTTTCTATTATTTAACTGTAAAAGTTTAAAGCATTTATCTGATGAATGTTAAAAAAAAAAGGGGGAAAAAAAAAAAAAGAAAAAAAAACAAAACAAAACAAAACAAAAAAAAAAAACAACAAACCAAACCCACAAAAGGTTCCTATGAACTTCTGCAGTCTGACTCTGAAATTTACTTTGGGTGAGTTTCTCACTGTGGCCATGCTGACTGCCACCTGCTTCCTGCTATCTCCTGCAGCCTGCTGGTCGAGCCACTCCAGAGAACATCATCTACTGTGAGATGATTTAATTTGGCAGAAATAGGTACACATTCCAAGGCAGTGTATTGACCTAAGCAGAAACAAGGTAGGGATCAGTCACCCAAGCAGACCAGATGCATGGGCAGCATGGATGGTCAGGGAGCTCCTTGAAGACCATAGCTACAGATGGAAGACAATGCTTTTGGTGGTTTGTATCATTCTCCTTTCACCCTTATTTGGCTCAGTAGGAATGCAGTACCCTCCTAACCAGCTCCAGCTCAGAAACTCCTGCTCCTGGGAAGTTCCCTCTGCTCCTGAATTTTGTACTTGGAGGTGTCGAAATTCAGTTTGTCAGCAACTCCACATGGTTTTAAAATAATGTCAAACTTACTGCACTTAATATTTCAAATCAGCATTAGATTCTCTGTATATGAGCACTTGGTTATTTATATCTAAGCTAATTAAATAGTCAGGTGACAAGAAGACAATAAAGCTCAATTTATGCCTCAGATAGGAGTTTACAGAAGATCCCAAATGAAAGATAGCAGTAGAGTCTATACAACTTTATTTGTTCCTTGAAATTGCTTTCTCTGGCTGCTGTGAAACTTCCAGGAAGCAGGTTTCACATTGCAGAAAGCTATTGCTTCTATGTTACTTACTGCGCTTAGTGCCTATCGGCTCCTTAAGGAAACTTTTAAAGCTACTGCACTTACTGGCTCTGCTTCACTTCACAGCTGCCATCTGTGGGAGTGTAGCTCAGAGGAGCTCCTCTTTCTGTGGGGAGAAAGCTGATACCTGGCTAGGTGGTGAAGAGAAGGGTTGAAGAAAGCTTTAAGGAATTAAGAGAAGTTCAGGGGAAAAGGCAGTGTACACAGTAACTTTGCCTTTTTTTTTTTTTTTTTTTTTTTAATTCTGTTAAGTACATCACTTTTTTTTTTGAACTATTATGAAATAGAATTTGGATGTTTTGAATAAACAGGACAGTTTGTAGTCCATAATGCATATAGAGAGCAGTCAGGATTAAGTATCTTATACCATGATTGGTATCTCATACTTTCTGTCCAGCCTCTTTGCAAATTGGCTTTTATTCAAGTGAAGGATGAGAAGGATTTCTGGAGAAATCATGCAATAAAATGCAGCCTGATTCCTGCATTGCCTTTTCACCATGTAATGCTTAAAAGACCTTCGTAGTCACATAGCTCAGGGAGGGAGATAACCAGTCACCTGCTCAGGTCTCTCAAGTATGAAACCACTATTATTTCCTTTTATTTCTATTTAATAGCTTTAATAAGAAAGTTCAGTATTTATTTGATAAGCCAAATCAAGAGACTATAATGAAGGTTTACTCCAGGCTGAGAAGTAAAGAAAAAAAAGAAACATGCTTCTCCCAAACAAGTACTCGTTCTCGAGCATTTCATTTGTGTTCCCTCAGAAGTGTATCCAGAATATTTCTAAAAGTGATGATTTTCTTTTAATTATCAACAGTTAGAAAAATAATTGTTCCTTAAGCCATTCAGATGATGTTTCAAGTGAACATGAGGTGGAAAAAGCAGATGATATTAACTCTTATTTCCATTTTAGAGATACAGCCTGAAGAGAATGCAAAATTGGTAAGCGTGAAATATCCTTACATGAGAGTACAGCCTCAGTTTCTCTGTACCATATACTTTTACAACAGCTTTATAGCTGTTCAAATTAGGCTAAGAGCACTGGCTCTTTGAAAACACCAGAAACTGTCAAGGAACTGTCCAAGCAAGGAACAGTAAAGCCTTGTTATCATGTAAGAAATATGAATACAAAGAAGTCTTATAAGTTCCTAAATGTGTACTAAAATACTGTAATAATCTGTAGTAAATTTAATGTAAAACAATTAAAAGACCATGAAAATGTAAATACATCTATCATTTATCCTACTTAAGAATGGTTAAAGCACGTAAATCTCAACTTAGCTGTGATTCAGAAAACCTCTAAGCAGTGAATAAAACCTATCCTGCAAGCCCTTCAGTTTCAGCTGTTAAGCAACTTACCAAACTACTGTTTTCTTTGTGCTCCTTGAAAATTAAGTTTTTGAGAAGTCATACAGTGTCTCTGACAGAAGATGAGGTGCTCTTATGCAAATACTGTGGTGCTTTACAAAATCCTCTTCCTCCACTCTTCCAAACCTGGTAACATGTTGGCATTGCTTTGATAGAATATTAATTTTTCTAGGGAGTAAATTTTATTTTTTTTCTGTTATTTAGATTGACCACATGTCATTTGCATAGAAAGTGGAACATGGATCTAATTAGCCAATATAATTTTTTAGTATCTGATCCAAAACACCAGCATTTATTTTTGCTTCTTAAAAATAGAAGGCAAATGCAAAGGATTGATTGTGAATCCAGATGTAAGCTGAGGGCAGGGGAGGATCAATGAGAATGGTTTGAAAGGTGCTGTCAGATGCTTCTTAATGCGGGACGCAATTGTTGGAAAGATCAAACTGTAGCTGAATTTATTTGGCTTTCAATAGGGGACAGTATTTCAGATAGAAACACCTAATTGGTAGTATACAGTAAAAGTGACACAGTAAAAATGTCTGGCCTGTGTGTTAATTGCTCTGTCTGAATTAATACAGCCATATTATTTATTGGAATACAGTAATCAAACCAGCTGCTGACTGTTACAAAGGGGAACCATTTCAATTAACAGACATTGCTCCCAGAGGGGCAGTAAGGAGAAGTAAGCAGTAGATGTATGCAGGTATTCAGCGATGAAACTAAATGAGGGAATGGCTCATTCCCGAACGTGATTGAAAGGTGTGGAAGGACTTATATTTCATGAAGAGTCTTTCAGTGAACTTTGGGGTGGTTTCTTGTATCTTTTGTTGCATCATTTACTACAATTTCTTGTTGTCAGGATGTCCATTAGTATGAGCAGCAAATGTCTTTATTTCCTTGGGGGTAGCAATCAAATGCAATAAAGCCTAATCAATCTTAGTTCATCCTTAGTTACTGAAATAGGAGCTCAGATTCACTCTCTGACCCTTTGAGAGCAGGGAAGTGAATTTAAGTCTCCTATCACTCGGCCATGTAATGTTTGGACAGTGCTGCGTGCTGCATGTCTCTGGTTTGAGGTCATTCTCATTTACACCCACATTTACATATTGAGTAGGTGATAGTGAGAGAGGTGGAGTAGTGTGCAAAGCCTTCCCCAGGGGTGAGAGGCTCAGTTATGCTGTCTTACTTCCCTTTCCCACTGAAAATTTCTGAAACACAAGAAAATTCTTGATCCACCCAGAATCTGTGTTCCTGGATGAATTTTTCATTCTTCTAAATAAGAGAAAAAATCCCACACCCTACAGTTTATTGAGACTGAGATGGGGTACTCTTTTCCAATATAGGTAGAAAAAAAACCCAAAAAAGTGAAAACTGTGATGCTTCATAGCAACATACATGTCTACAGTGTCAGAGTTTCTTTTTTCCCCTTTGTTTTATGTTCCAATCCTTAGGAGACTTAATTGTCCTCATAGTTAGTCCTTGAGCAGTTTTACGTGTTCTTTTTTGAAATTCTTAATTTTTTTATTGCTTTAATCGGTTGATTCAGGATCATGGGATTTTCAGGACTCTTATAGCCTGAGTGCACCACCTCTGAGCAATGTATTTTGTGCAGCCTGATGTTCTTAGTCTATATCAGATATTTTACCCCAAATACTTTTATCTGAATAAAATAGCCTGTGTTATTCTCTGGTTTATTGGGTTAGGGGTTTTACATGCAAAATGGATGCAAATGCAAAACAGAACAATCCCAGTATGCATAAATCAGATTATTAATTTTCCAAGTCAGGACTATAAAATATCATTCTATATATGTCCAGTACAAAAGTCCAAAATCATTATACCAAGATAGTGGTTCATAGGTTAGGTATCATGACCAAGAGATGGATAGCCATGATGAAAAGACCACCTCCGATCTTCCAGCAGATCATGTGGCTGAAAGAAAAGTGATCTTAGTAGAATTCGGAGAATAGAGAAGAAGATATTTTGGTGGCTGAGGCTGAAATTCAGCATAATTTATGGAAACAAAGCATTTTGGAATGGAAAAAAAATCCATAAGAATCTGTTTGCAAAGCTTCAGTGTTCTATGAAAACACTAAATCCATGTTTGCCCTACAGTCAAGTGAAGGCAGTAATCTAAATGTACAAACACTTTTTGTATCTAGAGTTGGCATCTTGACTTTTATGGCACCTTGACTTTTATTTTAAAGGTAACTTTTATCTTTACATTCAAAAGTATATACTCTTATTTTGTTGATATAAATTATGTTGCAATGCCATACTAGGCCCTTTCTGTTCCTTCTACAATGGAAAGCTGGCCTAAAGCTGAGGCTTTTTGAGGTAATTTTTGGTGTAATGAAACCATATTAGAGTGTGGGTATATCTGTACCTATGTATGTGTCTGTTACCAGTCTATAAAGTACTTGTACAAGACAGAATGTCTTGTGATGAGGAAGGTGGAACAATGTTAATTTACATGATGCCTCTTGTTCCCTTAAGCGTTACCGGTGGTGGGGAGTGTGAGTGGAGGTTGATTGTTTTGTCTTTTGTTTTGTTTGTTTTGTTTTGTCTTGCTTTTAATTTTTCACAATTAAAAGTTTTGCCTTGATTCAAGAGATTAAGAATCAATCCCTTTAACTCTTGTAAATCACAACTTCTTAGTAAAATAAGCATTTTCAAGCAACTGTCACTTTTACCTACTAAAACATTGGTAAATCTATACATAGGAGAAATTATTGTTTTGAAAGAATATAATCTGTGTTAATATTTTTTTCTCTGTGTTTTCCCAGGGTGCTAAATGCAGTAGAATTCACAGATGTTTGCATTTTCTTCATAAAAGAAGTATAGCTTTAATTATGAGTCAGTTAAGAGTAGAATCCTTTGGCAATGGAGATTTGTTCTGAGTAAATTCAAATATCAAATGCAGTCTGGAATAGCATGCAGTAGGCTTAAGAGCATCTTTATTATGATGAAATTCAATTTGAACAGTTTCTTATCGGGCTTCACTTGATTGTTTTCCTGTAATTTTCTCAAACCTTGCAATCAATCAAATCCATGGCTTAAAAAACTCAACAATGTAGTGTTTGAATCATCAAAATATGATCATTAATTTGGAACAGAAGAGGAGCCATTTAGAAATTTTGTCTGTCTGGATAAAGTGTCCTATGTTTTCCAAAGTACTGATTAGTTGGAAGAAAAATTGTATTGTTGGATTCAAGGCTTTGGTTTGGCAAAATAATTAAGAACTTGACTTGAAGTCAAGTGGGTCCAGTATCGGGAAATTTTGATTTGCTGTTCTGTTGTTGCAGATGTGGGGCAAAGAATTCTAAAAAAAGAAATAAAAATAAAATTTAAAAAAAAAGGCTTCTTCATTAACAGGGAATAAGGGAATGAAAAAACCATCATAGACACACACACCCCCAAAACATAATTAAGCAGATACATCAACTGTGCTCTTTTGTAGTTTTAAGTGTCAAGTATTTAGATTGGTATTTGGTGAAAGTCAAAATTTCTCCTTAAACTAATAGCAGTGCTAATGAATTCAGCATATAAAAGGGTGATAGTCCTATGGTTTTATCATCCCACGCAAATACTAATTTCAATTTATCGGTCTGGAAATAATAATTAATAAGAAGAAAAGGCAAAATTGAGGGTGTGGTAGTTGGGGGTGTATTTTTTTTATTGTAGTGTGGTTTTGTTGATTTATTTCTGGGACTTTTTTTTTTGTCTGGTTGGTTTTATTTTAATTTTTTTAATGTCAGGCTTTTGAGTTGAAACATTGGAACTACATTTTCAGTTTTTTAGATAGACAGGAAGACTGAAAATATCTTTTTTTTTTCTCTTTTTTTTTTTTTTTTAAAAAAAAAGCTCCCATTCTTGTAAGAGTTCTTTGAACATGATTTCAGGGTCTCAGATGTGAAGATACTTAGACTGTTAGTTGGAAACTTGCATGAAGCTTGTACTATACATTTTTGGTGTAGAAAAAAAAATGATTTATCATATCAAATGCTGTATTCTTTAGTGTTGTTTTCATGGTTTTCATGTTATCACTAAGTTCTGCTCAACTGTCTCATAATCTGACAAAATGCTACGTAGCTACCATCTATTTCTCAAAAACAGGTGGCAAACATCTTGGGGTTTGAAAATAATCATGTAAATTGATCTCACCATGTAGGGAACTAAGTAGGTGATTAGCAAAGGAAGAGAAAATGAAGTATTAAAACGTTCAGTGGCTGATGTACCTTGGAAACTAAACTTTTATGGACAGATTTCTGTTCTTTCTGCCAACTTTCTCCTTACAAATTACCAGCATTCTTGTTGCATGGAAGTGACACAGTAGTTACCAAGATAACTATAAGAAGGTCACCTGTAGAAATGTCCTGGATTTTTAACATACATTTGTATATTTTAGAGAGTAGATATCTTTTTATGATTCCTCTTAGGTTAATTATTCTGATTAGCTCTTGCAATTAGCTGAAGAATAATGGCTTTTCCTTAATGGATATTTTCTTCTTACTCTGATTTAACCCTCTACTTTTTCATCAGAATGGGTTGTATAATAAAATACCAGCATAAGGTATATGCCAGTGTATTTCAGAAATCTGTCAGCATATGAGCGAGTGACTGTTATTATATATTCAAAATTTTATTCACTCAAAAAAAAAGCCTCCTGTGTTTGCAATACATTACTAATAGATTTATAGCTATGTTTTAATGATAAAAATATAGACCCCTAAGAATTTTGGTTGGAAAGAATAATTGGTCTACATAGGATCTAGGAGAGGGTGATCTGTCTGCATAATTTCTTTTGCAGTTCACTTCCTGCCAAGAACAAGAAAAATGTCCTTTTTCTCTATTATACTACCATTTAAGTAGACTGAGATTCTCTTAAGTTTTTACCTTGGAGAGTATAGCTTACTAGAGAGAAGGGAGTGTTTCCACCTTTGGGGTTTTTTTCCTGTTCTGTGTTATAGAGACAGTATTTCACTCAGCTAAAGAGGAAAGTAGCTAGTGCCTTGTAAAACCCAGAAATTTTAAACTAAAGCTTCCATCTTCTATTCTTGTAAGTATAGAAATAAGTCTTAAAAGTGTGGTTATTTTTCCTCATGTTATTTGACTGCGCTAATGATGTTTGAAATCTCTGTTATGAAACTCGTTCAACAGAGATTCAGTTCTTGCTGAGCTGTTTGGTTTGTTTGTTTGCTTTTTCTGTGTTTGTTGTTGTAGTTGTTTTGGTTTTGGTTTGTGGGTTTTTTGTTTGTTTGTTTACTTACTTACTTGGGTTTTTGTTTGTTTGTTTGGGTTTTTTTGTTCTGGTTTGGTTTGGTTGTTTTATTTTTCAGAAAAATGCAGCTAAAATACCATGAAGAAATTCAAGCTTTAATAATGATCCAAAATAAATCCTTCCTGCTTGTCCTCAGAAGGCCAAACTTTTCCCTTACTGACCTGCCCGTCTTGATTAATCAGAGTGTAGTAGTCCTATATGAATGAGGGCTGGTTATATGTTGATTTTAAAAGAGATTTAAAACAAAAAAAATTCCTTGAATGCCATATGGTTAGTGGTGGGAAAAGTATTTTTTTCTTCTCCAGATCTAATAGAGGGATTTATACAAGCTTTGAAAAGGGAAGATACGTTTTCCAGAAGCCAAAGATAGGATTTATTGCCATAAGAACTGTTTTATTAAATAAATGTGTAAGCCAGGACAAGGTGACCAAAATGCTGTTTCAAGTTGAAGTCCCTGCATCTGGACAATTTGCTAGCCTTTGATGGAGCACGCTTAAATGTATACTCTTGAGGCAGGTGATGTTTGGTCTGATGAGTCCCACTCCATTGGCTACTTTACATATTTCATAGAATTTTGCCCTTCTTCCTGAATCCTTTGAAAATACTAATGTGGCAGAATGTTATGCCACAGACAAAAATAATTGCAGTGGGTTATTTCACCATCCAGGCTTAAAGAGAGCTTGCATTAGGTATGCAGGGGAAAGTTGTCCACGGATGATTTTTTTTTTCCTGCAGGTATGTAATGTTGTGTGAGGGCAGAACGGCAAAAGGGGAGTGGGAAAGAGCGAGTAGTGATTCCTTTTGTTCTGCCTATCAAGCGTTGTGATATTATGACTATCCCACAGTAACGATTGCGTGCTGGACGTCTTTCTTTTCTGCTTTCTGCCTCTGCTGAAAGTCTCCTTGACTTATATCCTTATTTCTTGACTTAAATTGCACACACTGTATCCTCTTGGATATCTGTTCCTTGCACAAGATCCCCTCTTTTCTGTGGCTGTACAGTATTCCCCTAGTCCCTAGGTACATGACCCCGGGTATGCTAGGTTTGCTGTGCTTTATCACATTTCTTGGCAATGCCAAAAATTAGTTTTCATTATCACAGAGGCAAAATGGGGTATGTATGTTCTGCTACTTCAACCACTTCATGGAAAGAGGCAGAAAAATGACAGAGGAGCATTACGGAATACAGCATTTTTATTACCAGTATCATGGATGTTACCACAGCACAGTTAAAAGTAACTATAAATTATCTGAGATTTATTTCATATTGTGCATGTTTAGAATCATGATACTGTATTTCTTGTATGTTGAGCCATACCTGAATGATTCTGGTTCTTTGCTCTCTCTCCATCAGTCCTGCTCAAGAGTAATTAAGCTACAGTGGGCCCTTCCAAAGGCAGGGGAGTTTAAATATCAGTAATTTGATCTGCCCTGTTTACTGATCTCTGCTGTTAGCTGAGTTGAAAGCAAAATGTTTTAATTAAAACGATTGGCAATAAGTTGGTATAATGCCATAATTTGCACTGGGCCTCTTCTAGAAAATGACTTAACCTCTGCCTCCGTTGCTAAGACAACTAATGGACATAATTGTAACTGGGTGTATATAGACAGCAAGTGGAGGGCCTAAAGCTTTTTTAAATTGCTGGGATATGATGATGCTGAAAGATGTTAGTAAAATATATCCAAAAGTCTCTTCATACTTTAAGTTCAATCTTCATATTTTATTTTCTGGTACTGTTTCATTTTTCAAAACCTTCCAGTCTGGACTTTAAAACCTTATGACGTCATATTTAAGATCATTAATGCAGCACTGTGTGTATAATAATTTGCGATATAATCTGGAAATGGCAATGGCTATTCTACTGGGATTTAGAATAATGTGTTTGATGGAATCTTATCACCAATCTATATTGAATCAGAAAGAGTTAAGAATTAGATCATACATTATAAAGTATCCTGAATTGCGTTTTTAGACAAAAACATGAAACCTTTTTTCCTCCTTCACTTGCTGAACCTTAAGGCTCATAATGAACCTAGGCCCTATAATAAAAAGAGGTGCCTTTCTGAAAGCGATGTAAGAGTACTGAAGAGAGCTTAATAGGTGCCCTTGACACGATGCCTGTCACTGCCACCTGTATGAAATTTGACGGGGTCTTTTAAATAACGTTTAGACTCTATACTTTCCAATTTGCGCTGTTTCCCCCCAGTGAGAGGAACGTAAAATTGAACGTTAAGTATGTTGTTTCTTGGGTGGAAAATATTCAGAACTGGAGTCCAAAAAATTACAATGCTTACTGAGAAGAAAGGATGCACTTTACTCTGTGCCCTTTCCTCCTGACCGGATCCATTTCTAACATTTAGGCTCTTAAAGATGAAAATAAACAGAATGTAATCACACAGCATGGCAGTGCAAAATGCGCATCTCTGAAGTGTAGACTTAAGTTTATGCAATCACTTATATGGAGCTAAGGATTCAGTCATTTGAAGACTTCCTCCTATAGCATCTTTTTTACCTTTCCTATCTTTTCTATATGTGTGCAGTGTACCCTGAAGGCCAAGACAGGGGAGAGTAGGGAAGTGGCAGAATGAGTAGTGCTTAGCTATAGGAAAAGAGAGTTGCCTGAAATATCACACAACTTAATCATATAGCCCATTTGCTTTTTTAAATTCCTTTATTCCTTATTATTTTAAATTCCTTATTCCTACATGTGTTTGGGCAAATTAAATGGAAGATATGTGCAATTTTATGACTTTATAGTATCATATGGGATGAAACAAATGACAGATTCTTTGGCTGCAGCTGGGAGGGGCCACATCTGAGAGAAGCAACTAAACCAGCTAGTGGGCTATTTGATACCATAGTGAGTCATGCCCCTATATAAGGGGAGGGCTGGTCTGGGGTGGGGGTGTCTGTTTTCGGCTCGCTTCAGCGTGTAGCTTCAGTGTGGCCAGTGCAGGGAAAGTTGGCATCTTGGGCACAAGTAGAGCCTTCCTGGCTTCTATTACTCCCTTTGTACATCATTTCATTAGTACTATCATTGGTACTCTCTCTCTTTGTGTTATTTTATTTAACTGTCCTTATCTCAACCCTTGGGGTCTCACCTTTTTAATTCCTCCATATTTTCCTTCTCCTCCCACAGGCAGGGGCGTGGAGGAGGGGGTGAAAGCAGTGGGTGAGTGGCGTTTAGCTGCCAACAGAGGTTAAAACACAAAATACACATATGGGGAAAGCATTTTTGTGGAAAAATGTCATTTAGGAAGCTAAAACAAGCTAGGCTAACTGTACTAAGGACACTGAGAATAAAATAAAGTGCTCTCAAAATTTAAATTTTGTAATGCAGTTTCCACTTCTCCATCTTCCACCTCACCCCAGCACCTGTCTAGAGAGTGGAAAGGGAATTAGAAAGCAGGCAAGGGAGAAGGTAATCTCTCAAATCAAGAAGAGTAAAGTGCAAGGAGGAATCCCAGAAGATGAGCATGTTCCAAAATGCCTAGTGACGTACGTAACCATGGGTCAGAGAGAAGTGTGAAAGGAACTAAAGGCAAATGTCATGTGCATGTGCAGTCACAGGAGCTAATGAAAGGTCAGGCGGAGGAAGTGGGAGGAGTGAAGGCTGATTTTTATTCCTTATCTCTCATAGATTTTTTTGTTGTACAACGTGCTGGCCAGATAACTGTGCTGGTCAGCAGAAGATATAAACAGCACCAGAAAAAGGGCTTTTATGTGTTTACTCCCGCTCAGATCCCAAAGGAAGCTGCACTGCAGCTGTACCATGATATGGTGGTGTGAGATGTGTCTGGCCCTGCTTGTTCTTAGCTGTGGTTATTTTGCAGTGAGTTTAGAGTGTGGTCCTATAGGTAGTTGCACTGAAATAACTGAAGTTTAGGAGAAACTGAATGACCTGGCTTCCCCAAGTCTGAAGCCCAAACCTGTAACAAAACCTGCAGAGAATGACAGCGAAGTCTGAATGCTCAGACAGTGTAACTCTGGGCTCCTGGCGTTTGGCTGGGGTCTTGAGCCCTTGCTCCTACATGTGCTACTGTCTACATGCAGTCTATCCTCACCAAGGAAACTATGTGCCATGTTTCTTACCTGCCTCTCTTTCAGAATATGCATTTGCAATCACTTTTCTGCCAAGTATAAGCTCCTCTGGTATTTATTGCTTTTAAAAGGAAAAATATCTTGGATCCCTTCAGATTGACTTTTGTTAGTAAAAGACCCGAAAAGCATAAAAAATATTGCTAATCTCAGTAGAATAGTTAATAAGTCACCTTTCTATTAACATATACAGTTAACAACTGTTGCAAATATTCTTTTCTTGTGTTTCTCATGCAGGTTAACAACATGTCCCATGTGAATTAGACAGAGAAGGACAATATGAGATAGAGTTCTGGCAAAATGGGTTTCTAAATGAAAATGTTAAATGGTTTTGAAAAAGAGACAGAGTATTCATTTGCTGGAGATCACGATTAAATTGATTTTTTGTTGAAAGGGGAGAAAATCTGAAAAAATTGGAATAAGGAAAGAAAAGTTCAAAAAATTAGAATTCAGCTAGTAGTACTGCTAGTCTGATTAAATGAACAATTTCAGTTTAAATCAATAAAACCATGCATAAACTGTGCACTAAATGTGGGGGTTTATTGAAGATTGCAAAGTACCTACTGAAATGAAATTGTTTTGTGCTTATACTTTATCTTTATTGTTACAATGAATGTAATTTACCATATGTAGTGAAATGATACCAATAGATTGGCAACATATTAGTTCTGAATGGTTAGGAACGTAATTCCCATTACTTACAAGCCAGATTGTGATAACCGTTGTTGAACGGTCCTATTCAATGTGTGAAGATCACTCTGAAACTGTATGCAGTGAGAATGCTGGGTATGAAATTCATTCAGGTGTCAAAGACATTTCTTTGCAATTATATCCTTTAATTTTATATGCTAAGTAGTATATCTGGATGTGACAGTGCCTGTAAAACCTGGATTAGCTGACAGCCACTTCAAAAATCTCTGTAAGAGTGTTACTGTTTAGCCTGTAGAAAGCTTGTCCCTTCCTGTAAAATTGTGCTTAGTTTAAGAAAATATAGGTGTCTATTCCTGTATAAAATTTTTTGTACTGTGCACTTACTAAATAGTGGCTCTGCAACATATGTATTTTGGCAAAGCAAAGCAGAGTACTAATACTTGGCACTTAGATTCATCCACAGTTGTTTTTTCTTCACCTTGGGAAAAAGAGTGGATCAAATCATTTGTGTGGTACTTTTTTTCCCCCTTTGAGTACCAGAAATTCTGCATTTAGCAAAATCCAGTTCATTGGTACATAAGCTATAATGGTATGATTTGATTTCATGATTTTTCCAAATGAAAGAACCAGAGTTTCTGTCCAAAGTTGTTGAGGACCACCAGTGATCGGAGCAATTTTAAGACCTTTGGAAGTCTATAAGCTGAAGCCTATCTAGAAAGGATTTTTTTAGTACTAGCCATTGCCAGTACTACTATTCCCCACCCCTCCCCCCCCTTTAGAAGGGAAGAATGGACAGAAAGGCTTGAGGAGACAGATGTAACATCCCCTCAAACAACTCTTTTAAGACTGGCTCTGTGTGCATCAGCAGACAGAGACACACACTCCTTTCCTTTCTAATCTTTTCTGTAAGATTTAACCTACCTTTGCATGAGAAACTCCTCAGACTTTGAGTCTTCCAACTTGGACTTCTTATTAATTCCCACCAAATGTCACTACTGCCTAGACCTGTCTTTCCCCACAGGTTTGGGCTTTTTTTCCCTCCTAATAATTCAAACAATATATGAGTGGGTTATGTCATCACCACTATACTATTCATAGTTTTAAAAATTTGCTCCAGTAATATTTGAAATAGAGGAAAAGAATTACAGCATGGTCCTGAAGATTTTACACACACTGCATTGCTCCGTGGTGCAACTGGGCGCAAATGAGTTATAACCATAAGTGTCAATAACATGTTAAACGTTTCAGCAGAATGCTACAGTGCAATGTATTATGTGTATTGGAGGGGGAGGAAATATGTTAAGAAATGACTAGCTGAAAATGTTTTGTTCTTCAGTTGTTCATTAATTGGGCAAATTTGTGGGAACAAATTATAAATACCAAAAGTGTCACAGTTTACTGAGCTTATTAATCTGGATTTTCCAGGTTAAAAGCAAAAGTATGGGAAACTGGCTCTTTTCTCTCTAAGAAAGTGCAAAGTTTACTTTTTTGTATCTTAAGATATGATTTTTGTCTAACCTGTAGACTGACAAAACCGTGCTACTATTATGAGACTGAAGTTCTCCTGTTCGAGATCTTGGGAAGTGTTTGGAAGGAAACCACTTACGAGAATGGATTGAGGAAATACAATTCTGGGACCAAGTGATTATTATTCTTTAAAGTTTGCAGCTGTTTTAAGTTACTTAATGGTATAAAATAGTTAAAAGTCCTGTGGGAAATATTTTAGAGGGCAGAAAGCAGACAAGGCAGACAAAAGAGGATGGAAAACTTAATTTACATAGTTTTTCTACTTATCAAATGTTTATCACTATGCCATATGTAGCATCACAAAAACACAAGCTGTGAGAACTGTGTTTAATCTGTGTATTTGTTTTGTAGATTCATTTTAAGGGATTCAGTCACTTTTTTTTTTTTTTTTTACTTATTTTAATTACAGGAAAAAGCTAGTAATGCAGTCGTAAACTGGGCATAAGCAGACTGATTTAAGGTCTTGTGAAAACCCAGATGATCCCATAGCCCTAAAACTAGGATGGTAGCTTTGCTGAATTGTGTACTATTGTTACTTTCCAAGAGATTACTGTATCAAAATTACCTATTCTAAGCTACGTTACTTTGCAGTTTTAAAAGAGCATTGTGCTGAAAGGTGTAGTACTATGCAGGAATGTGCATCCTTCAAGCAAGGTGTATTCCTGATTTTCCAGCTCCTGGGAATAGTTTATCATGCTGGGGAAGTCCATTTCTGAACTCCTGGAGAGTTAACCATATGGTGGGTGGGTATGAAATAACTTGTACCCTGTTGAGGACAGGGCAGAGATATTTAGATGCCACCGATGATTATTTTAGGTGAACGCATTTCCCTTGGCACCCCCTCTGAATCTGTAGCTGCTGCTGTTGTGATAGAACCATCTAGTTTGAAGAACAAATCCATATTCATTATGTTACATGTCTGGAAGAGAACATCTTTATCGGGAGTTGTTCAGAAAGGACTTCAGAAAATGAGTAATGGACTTAAAATAGTAGAATTTGTAGCTCAAAAAGACAACTGGTACTAATTTCAGCAGTTGGTAAAATTATATGGAGGTGCTTGAAGTTCTATGGTTGCTTCTACAAGAATTCTTTCACTAGAGTGACTGTGAGTCATCTTGGGCTACAGGCGGTAATAATAACATTAAAGCCCCCTTATCTAACTAAAAATGCAGCTTGAAAAGACAATTACCAGATGGCTCCTGATAAAATCAAAGGCAAGTCTGGAAAATCTGGCCAAAATTAGAGGAAACTTATGGTTATAGAAGGACCGCTGTATGACTTCTTCCAGATGCAGTATCTGCTGCTTAACAGTTATAGGAGATTAATGTGCCAGGCTGTTGAGAATACTGGCCATGAATTTTAATTGGATGGCCATCCTGCTGTGCATCCCCATGAGAGTGTGCAGGAACAATTTCCTTCTAGGATGCTCTTACAGAGATCAGTATAACAGAATCACTTCTGGAGTTCATAATAATGGTCAGCCAGGAGTCACAGCTAGACTCTCACTTTTATGTTTTGTTTCTGGATTTGCATTGTTTTTTTAAGTATGTGTGAGTGCTCTGACGGTCAGGATGGTCAGAGTTCCTAGGTGGTATTCAGCTGCCAATGATTCTGCTCCACAAGGAGGATTTAAAGGGTATTCTCCTATTCCTGGTTCTGGAGTCTGCCTTCCACTTCACCCAGGTACCTTCTCCACCTTTATTCCGAGTGTGTTGTTTTGTTTGCATATGCACAATTTTTCTAAAGGAAGCGGCAGACAGAAGTACCCCTTCTCCAAGAATATGATACAAATAGCATACAGAGAACAAGTCCACCTTAAAGAGGCAGGTCTGCGTGGATTCTTGTTGTCAGTAATCTTAAAGACCTAAAAGTAAGTCCATGACACCACAGGAATATGAGCAGGAGGGAGGAGAGTGGAGGAGAAAGGAAACCTGGAGGCCAAGGAATCAAGCAGCTCTGAGACCAGTATATAGTTTGTGTGCCAGTTATATTTGTAAGGGAACACATGTCAAATAGTGGACAAATTATTGAGAATGCTCTGGCTTCCCCTTTTTCCATCCCATTATATCCTAGTGTGTCTGGTGATGGAAAGTAGAAGCATTGATCTGGGAAGCTTTTAACTTCAGTCAGTTCAGGAGAAGGTGGTCCAGTAATCTTAGCTGCTCATGCTGGAGGAGTGAGGTGTAGAAAACAAGCCCACGCAGATTTTTCCCACACATTCATGGAGCCCCTTTTGGTTACATGGCCTGCAGTTTATGGCAACTACCTTTAGTTACTGTTGCAAGAAAAGAAAAATATAAGAGCCAGTAAGCTGAGTGTAAGGGTTGTAAATGAAATGACCGGTGACTTCACATCCCTTATTTAGTACAATGTATGTATACAAAATTTCTGCAGGTTTTCTCAGAATGGCAGTGTACCAATGATTGGTAAGGCATTAATGGTGGTGTTCATACTTAGATCTATCTTCAGTAATGCACAGAGAGAATTCCCCAAGTGCTTCACAAAAATCAGGTTAGAATGACTCACACTCTTTTTCCTTTGCTTTGTTTGTGTCTTATTAATGTCTATTAAGACTGACTGTCTCACCTAGGTACTGCTTTGAGCCAGATAGAGAGGCCACCTATCCCCAGCAACAAGGTACAGAAGAGGGTGCAGAAGACAGGGATTGGTCCTCATTTACCTAGACAAGACAGTTCAGTAGTAGCTTCAGGAACAAGTCTCAGCAAGAACTAGCTTGATGAGTCATCCCTTTCCTGTTCTCCCTAGCTCGCGCTTTTTTGGGGTCTGTTTTTGTTAGGTAGGTACCAAATACTGTGCAGAGAGGCAAACCAGTCTTTGTGAGTCACCTTTGCTCGCAGGTGCTTCCTGATAGCGGGAACCTAGTTATGCAGAAGATTCTGCTCTACTCTTGGAAGGTCTAGGGGCAAGGACTGAGCAGTGCTGTGGGAAAAATGCTAGAACTATTTAATAGAAATAGAAGCTTAGACTTTATTGAGGTGCATATTGAAGAACAGAGATTTTCTGTCAAGGTAGGTGGTAATGTTGTGAGATGGCATTTTATCTTTAAACGTAAAGTCTAAACAGTTCAGCTTTTCTCTTTTTGTTTTCCCAGATAAGAGCACTTATTAAATCACTCAGAATCCCAAATCTGGAAGAAGGACAATATTTTTCCATCACAGTTCTTGTGCTATTGCTCCTATGGCCTTGCAGCTGTAAACTCAGATATTGCTGTTACGGCAGATTCTTATACTGGTGTGCAAGTCGCCCCTTTGTACTTCTTTTTCTACCCCTTGACTGTAGCTTTGGTTTTGCAGTAGAGGACCCAATAATTTCTTTGTACAGAGTTTACTGTCAACCAGCCATGCAGCAGCTGCCCCTTATCAGAGATACACCAACCTTTCCCTCCCTCCCTCCCTGTCCCCAAAAGTAACTTTTGCTTTCAGACTTAATATATGCCATCAGTGATGTACCCTACTAATAAACCATTGTGAATGTGAGCCCACATGTTGGCATCCTTTGTGCAGCACTCTGGAGTTGATGTGTGCTAACCACTGTTATAGAAATAACCTTTACATTCCGTTATCATATGAACGCATCCCGAGGCTAAAGCTGTCTGAGTGCTATTTTAGTGTCTCACACTTCTGCTCTACAAATCTTTGTAAGGTGATAAGTTAAAAAACACTCCAATTATACAGTTACAGTTTTAGAGCCGGGGTGTGTGAATATATGAATATAACCACAAATGCTATGAAATATAGTTTTAATAATGAATTGTAATTGTGGTGTTATTACTATTAAAATTGGAAGCATATTAATTACAGTTAGGTACTGTCATGTCTCCTAAATGTTTGAGTATCAAAACAAATAGTTAAGCTATCTTCAAGTGGCTGCTTAAATAGAATTTACAAGTTCTACCGTGGCAGGGTGATTATAACTGAGGCTGCTTTTCACATTAATCAATATTCTCTTTCAGAGCAGAGCATTCCTAGTCTGTCTCAGTTACAAAAAATGAGTATTTTTTTTTTTTCAATAACTCTGCAAATTAATTAATGCCATTTATTCTTCTGATTCTAACCAAAGGTTGTGAGGGTCCCTTAGCCTGTGTATTGATCTGTAATATAACCTTCCATTTCCTGCATCTGCTATTAAGTGGAATAAAATTCATAATGGTTGCACTCCCGAGCAGCTGTTCACCTATCCACTGTTGTCAGGTCACCAGGGAAAGTTGCTAATACTTGAAGAGAACTTCGCTGGTATATTGATGTCTTTTGTTGTTCAATTAACATTTTCTAATGTGGAGGAATAGAAGATAGTATTTAAAATGTCAGCCAACCTTAAGACAGCTCTGCTTCCATTTTCTAATGCCAAATTCTAATACAATGTTTATGTCCATTAGAGTTAAAATACTTTCCTTATTAGCTGCCTAAGTGCATTTTTCCAACAATAATAATGAAGGGCATTCAGTAAACTAAAACTAATTAATCTCCTCAGTCTCCTTTTTGTGTTTATCTGATGCCAAAAGCAATATAGTTTTTTTTTCTCTAAAGCAGATTAAAACTAAGCTGTGGATGGTGCCTCCTTCCTAAACAAAAACCTGCAAAATTATCAATTTCCGCAACTACTGTTATCTCTCCTTTCAGGAACCTGCTGCTCGTTACTAACTGGGCTTTTGTTTATGCAGCTCTCTGACAGCAAAGGTTGAGCAATATTTGTTTTATTGCTGCTAGAATGCAAGGAAGCTTCAGGGATCCACAATCCAGGACCTGCCATTCATACAGGAGCAGAGGATTTGTGATGTTTGTGTAACATAAAAGAGACTCTCTAGTATAAGACTCTGCTCCATTTCGCCCATTAGGGCAATTTTTGGTCACCTATATGCTCCCAGAAGGCTTAATCTCCATAAGTAATAGGAGAAACAGTCATATCATCTCACTTCATCGAAACGTATTTGGAAATAGTGGAATAGAGGAAAAAAACCAGAGTGCATAGTTATTGATGTGTCATATAAGACATTTCCCAGGCTATCTGTGTTTGACTTGTGCTTCTTTGATCCAATTCAATTTTTTAAGCATTGTATAGGATCCATGGACATAGGACAAAAGACTCCAACCTCAAGGCAGTGTTTGTAGTGCGAGGATCTTTCAGAAGGAATGTTTTCCCATATAGGATGCAGTAGGTTGTATAGGGATCTACCAGGCACACTGAGTATTAAGTTTATGCTAAATTATAATAACTTAATTTTTTGATAGCTAATGAGAGAATTAATATATCATCTAGATTTGAACTTATGCTATAGTTTTTCTGAATTATTATGTATTAATACACCAATATTTCACATATTAATTAGTTATTAGTCAACACGGAATTCAGATATTTCAATTGTGTTAATGATGTGAATCATTATTAACAAAACCCAGATATTTTCTGCCTTTCTCCTGTTATCCTTCAACCAATGACTCTTATCATTCCATTGTTCTTTTTCAAAATTAATTTGGAGTGCAAATTTTGTGATTCATAGAAAAACTTCAATGCTCATCTTCTCTTTTTATCAGAACAATATCCTTAGTTTAAGTTTGTGACTATGGAATTTTCTATTAGTGTTGGCAACCTTAACTTTGATACTAAAAACTAACTTGAAACATTCCTTTGTGGTTCTTTTCTTTCTTGCATAAAATGATCTTTTGATTTCCCATCTTATTCCACGAGTGTATCCAAAGGTCCATTTGATCCAGTATCCTGAATGTACTGGAGATACAACCACACATCTTGGGAAGAATGGAGGATCAGGGCAAGTATCTCTGTAAATTCCCTTAATACTCTCCTACCTTCTTTTTTTTTTTTTTTGACTTGCTCAGGGCCTTCTCCAAGGTTAAAGGAATGGCCTTTTGCTGTTTTACTTTAGAAAGTGATGATATGTCCATCTGAGGATAAATAAGTCAGAATGGATGTTGTAATCAAGCTAAGCCTTGAATCAAGCTACACCTTAGGAAGTAAGAAGAAGGATGTAAAAGTTCTGACAAATTCTTTAAGGTTATTGAGTTCTTGAGGTTCTTAAGGTTATTGAATTCTTTAAGGTTATTAATTAAAAGAATAAAAACAACAAAAAAATATTCTTAAGTTATCTCACAGAATAAGATACTATGAAAACACTGTAAGGTAGAAGAGTAGAACTTGATGTTATGTTTCCTGACTCTTTTTTTTTAGGATAGTTGTAAGACAAACTAGACACTCATTGGCCACAGCTGCTTTATTACTTCAGTGACTGATGGAAAGAAAAAAAAAAAGTGGTTGGTTTTTTTTTTTTGTGTGTGTCCTGCTCTCTTTCATAAGGGAATGATGTGATCTGAAAGGAGTGTGTCATCTTTTAAAGATGGTACAGGTAATCTAATTTTCCTTAGGAATTTTTCTCAGTGAGTGCCCCAGGAAACCTAATGCTAACAAATATCTTAAAGGATTCCTCCAAATGTTCTAGGGGATTTTAATCTTCTCTACACAACTGTTCTAATGAGAATTGTCTCTACCTACCTATTCTTATGAGCCTGAATCTGTTCTGATTATGCATCCACAAGTACAGACAACTTCCACTATTTGTACTCTTTCTCCAAGTCACAATCCTTCTCTGTAGGAAAATTCACTCCTGATGATCCTGTGGGATATTTCATTTTGGAGTCCTACGTGGTGAATAGGGCTGGATGGCACAGGGCAGGATCATGCAAAGACACAACATTTTATCTGTTTGGTGGCTGGGTAACAACTTCTCTCGTCCCCACATTTGTCCCCTACCTCTAGCTAAGAGAAATCATACTGGTATCAATTTAACACTCAAGACATCATCCTCTTAGTATCTCCTTTCTTCAGTCCCTGGGCTTGCACCTGTACATTACAGTGCACATGTTACACTAGGAAGATGGATTTAACCCAGAGAAGCGTATTCAAGTCTGGGTGCTGTCTGTCATGCTGAGCCTTGATTGACTTACTTATTAAAATTCGTGAGGAAAATATTTCATATTTGGTTTTGATTCCTTTCCATGTTGTCATTGAGTGTCATGATCTTTAAGTGTGATGGTATGAGTTACTGAGCATTTCAACACATGCTGTAGAAAAGTAAAATATAGCTTCCGTCTTTCTTCCTTTTTTTTTTCAAAGCACTTTAAGCAAATCGGCAATCTAATTATTGATTTATAAAAGGAAAGGAATTAATACAGCCTACCATACCCTTTGGTGGTAAGAGTATTTAAAAGTGAACTATGCTTAAAATTCATAAAAGCCTCCTCAGCAAATCAGTAGAAAAATATTGATCTTGAAATAAGTATGCGAATTCTAATTGTGTTTTGTCTTTCCACTGGAGGACCATTACTTTATTTAGCTAGAGTCCGTTCTTTAATTTTTATAGTCTTGGTGTGTTGTCTATGAAGACTTCCTTTACATTTGAGCAAGGCTTGTAACAACGCAATCTTGCTGATCTTTTCTTTTCAAAAGAATATATTGACATGTGAGAGCTAAAGAGAAGCTTTTAAGATCAAGTTACCATCACTAAAAATCTCAGTAACTTATAACCAGGGTTGCTGGTATAGAGCTGTCTGTTAAATGAGTAAGTCAGATGCCAAGTACAATAATCGCTGTGCTTTGGACTAGCAAATCAATTTATTCTGATTATAAACCACCATCTTCATAACATACACCGTAATTACATATATATTTTAATCTTGGAAAACCACATACATCTGTAGGTTAATCCTGTGATTTTCATAAGTTGATTTTGAATGGTAAAATGTAACAGTCTTAGCTACTTTAAGTTTTGAAATATCTGATTTGGCTCTTCCGGATGAGTTTAGGAAAGAGTGAGAGATGAGAGGCTCTAATCATTACACAGCTACAGCATTCAAAGGCATAGGGAAAAGATGGGAAATCTGAATGTTTAACAAGGTTTTTTAAATTGGTAGTTTTGAAAATGAAATTTTAAAATAACTTTTTAGTTTAAATTAAAATTTTAAATAAAAATTTTGGTTAAATATTTGCTTTGTAAAGCCAAATAGCTTCTGACAGAAACTTCTGTTTCTGTCTAAAATGCTCAAAGCACCTTTACAGAATGTAACACAGGAAGGTTTCAGTATTGAGGTGATATTTGAATGCACTGATTTATGTTTCTTTAGCTTTCCATCATTGGATGTCTAGTTCAAGTGCAAGTTTCTTACTGTTTCCTATATTTATATTTAATATAAAATTGTGCTTTGTTTTAAACTGAGACATACAGACTATTGAAATCAACTCTACATCACAGACATTAGTAATTTATTTAGCTGCCTCTAGTCTAGTGCTGGCTGGGTATGAGGTGTTCTCAGGGAGAACCTACCGGAGTGGTGGTAGAGAGAGAAGAAGTTTTCTTTCCTTTTGGTTTCTTTGAATCTACTATTAAGCTAAATACATGAGGGGGTTATAAGGGAACAGTGAATGATGATACATTGTGAAGTGGACTCTGGGTACCCCATAAAAGGTCTTACGTGTGCTAGCACCAGAAAGAGTATTGTCATCCTAGAGCAATAGGTCATTAAGTGTAACACGGTGGTAGTGTATATTACTCTTAGGCGGTATACTGATGTGTTGGTCTCTTTTCCCAAGTAACAAGTGGTAGAACAAGAGGAAATAGCCTTAAGTTGTGCCAGGGGAAGTTTAGATGGGACATAAGGAAAAAATTCTTCACTGAAAGGGTTATTAAACACTGAAACAGGCTACCCAGGGAAGTGGTTGAGTCACCATCCTTAGAGGTATTTAAAAGATATGTAGATGTGTGTCCTGGTTGGAGTGAGAACAGAACTAATTCTCATTACTGATTTTACTTTTCAGCTCAGTTCTTCTAACTCACTGCACTCCCAGGCAGTGTCTGCTGCTGGCAGTGAGAACACCCCATGGTCAGAGTCACTACCAAGGGTTGGGGTGCAGACCAAGGCCACTGCTGGATCTTGTGCACCACACTGGGGGGTGCAGAAAGTGAAAGGCGGCACCTGCAGGGAGGAGCGGACAGGGCAGGTGACCCCCCAACTGACCAGCGAGGGATTCCAGCCCATAGAAGTCATATTTGGTACAGAGCTGAGTGGATCTGGAGGGTCTAGAATGCTCTCTAGGGGCTCCCAGGCTCTTCTCCCCCCTTGGACTGCTCTGCCAGCTTTGCTTGGCTTGACTCAGGTCTTCTTTCGGTTCCTTCCTTGGAGCATCCAAGGAGGCCTCTGTCCGTTTGGCCTTCGATCCCAATCGCTGTGTTCCTGAATCCAGTACCAGAATCCAGCTCCTGAACACAGCTCCCATCTTCTGCGGGGCCCAGTCTGGGACTGCCCCCTGCCAGTGCCTGCTCCACAGCACCAGCGGTGATGGTGATGTAATTATCATCGGGGGGTTAGATTCAATACTGGTTCTCTATATATTTGTATATATTCCATTTTTATTATTATTATTTTAATTTTCATTAAAGCTGTTCTAGCTCCCTT
>JAAGNO010019846.1:0-10626 GCA_033439905.1 Ceryle rudis
AAATGGTAATACTACATCACCTCCTTGTCCAGTCATATGGAAGAATCAAGAGCTAATCTGATACCATAGCCAACATTAGTTAATTATTTTGTGATCATGCCTTCTCTTTCTAATGTTGATTATTCCATCTTCCCTCCCAAAAGCCTTTAAAATATAATTACAATTAAAATATCAATATATTTTCATGAAAAATAACATATTCAACACACAAATATTTTGTGGGCGGGGGAAAAATGAAAAACTTTTCATGCATCGAAAATATACAGACCTTTTTCAAACCTAACTGTAATGGTTTACCATCAGAATCTCCATATTTCATATGATTGAAAATAAGTACTATGTGCCTTAAAGCAAATTACAATTTTATAAAGACACCATTTCCACTCAAGCAGAATATTAACTTAACTCTGCTGGTCAGAATAGTTTCAGTAGGGACAACGAAAGTGACATGAATTCTACACTTAAGAGATAAAAATAAACTTGATTTTTCCTGGCAGATAATATTAAAAAGGCAGTTTTTTTGATAAATGCTGACAGAACCTGGAACATAAAGCCATAGTGACAGGAGTGTGGTTTGGTAGATGGATTTAATGTGAAACAACAAAACTTACTAGGTCTTGGTTATGTAGCCATTTGCTCCATTTTTCATATGTTTGTGCAATTAACTTTGTTTCTTTTTGGTATTGCTCTGTCATGATGCAGCATGTCATGCAGGACAAGAAAAAGCTTGTGCAGTCAATGAATGAATATGCTGAAAATTCCAGTCACCTTTTATAGAATACACTGATACCACTTGTAAAATATCACACACAGCAGTCCTCTAACTGATGATGATATGTATCTGACAATGTCATCTCTCACTACTCACAAGGTATTAATGTAAATCAAATGTGCATAAAATAGCTGTTCCATGATAATTACATTCTTCAGTACTATGACACTGCATCATACTTGAGTGCCTTCTGAACAATTCACAGTTCAAGCAGCTGCTACCAGAAATCCTTTCACAGTATGATGTGCCACTACCCAAGCTTGAAAATGCAGCAAGATCAGCATTGGACTACAACAGTAGTCACCCAAATCTGCATCTTTATTAATTTAATGAAATACTAGTTTAGCAGCATGTATAGAAGGCAGCTTTACTTCTATAGAGGGGCAGGAAAACAGCTTTGGATAGGTTACCACCACAATAAACTGCCTTTGACTATGGTGCAAATTGAATGCCCTGTTTCCAAAGCAGTCACGCCACACTAAGACTGAAAAATTAAGGATCTCTTTATGGCATGCATTCATAGCTCCAAATATGAAGCACAGCAACATTTTTACTCAAAGCACACAGCAAACACTGATCTACTTCTTTAAACCTTTTATCATTACTGTCATCCTACTAGACTGTTTTTTCCATTCAGATATTTTTGAGATTATACTTCCACATTTCTTATCTACTGCATAGTTCAGTTTCAATAGCATAACTTCTCTATTCCTAAAAGGGAGGCTGTCCACACTACAGTCCTATCAAATTGCTACACAGCAGACGGGGTGGTAGGAACAAAAATGTTCTTTATATGAAAGCTATAGAAAACAGCTCCATTCACTTACAAATGAATGATGAAGAAAAATAATGCTTTCTAGTTCATGCTTGTTAAATGCAAGTCACCCTGTTGATTTGTCATTCCAGATTGTTTAGTATCTGTTCCACAGGTTTCTGTAATTCTTTGATTCAGTTTTTGCCATTTTGACTTTTGCCTGCAACTGCAAGGGTTTGTTTTCTGGAAGCACAGTGACAGAATCTTGTTACAGATTTTCAGTCAGGCTCTAAAATGCTGTGATGCTTTGTTAGCTTTGCAAACACAAGGAAGACATAGCTGACTTGCAAAAGAAACTAGTGAGAAATACACATTTTAATGGGAAGAAGCCTGTGTACACATGATGGTTTACCAACTCTGTAGGCTTTTCAGAAGGAGAAAACATTTGAGAAAGTGCATTTATAAAAAGCACAGTCTCTAATCAAGAATTACTTTTTGATTCTGTGACTTTACATGTTAGAGTAAGACAAAACTGCCACTTGCATGCTAATTTGTCTGTCTGTCGGATCCGGCACAGTTTGGTATTTATGGTATCATAATTCGTTACCCGAGAGAACATACGACATCTGCAACTTAGATGTATGGTCATAGCCCTGGTTCTCTGCAGATAATGAAGCATACCTCCTTGTGGCAAATCACACTCTCATCAATAACAGTAAGTAGGAGAGGAGATTTTCTGCTAACTTCAACTAAATTACAATAGGGACTAAAAGAAAAAAACACCTCAAAGCATATGTAAATTAGTTATATCATAGATGTCTCCTCCTTCTCCAAATGACATCAGAATATAAAAAAAAAAAAGGACCTTTCATCTTCAGAAACACTAAGAGGCTCTAGAACATATCAGTGTTGGCTTACAGCACTTTATCCTGTACTGTAAAGGAATCTGATTTCAACTGAGGAAGAGTGATCTTGCTCAAGCCTTTTCAGAACAGCCATCTAAATGAGGGAAGTCCTGGTTTACAAGCCAAATTAATCCAATATTAATAGTCTTGGAAAGCTTCAGGCAACTTAACAGATGTGATAAATCTCACCAGAAGCCAGAAGTGTCTGATTAGCCTTACATTTACATTGCACTCATTTGTTAGAGAAACTGAGCAAAATCCACACCTTCATTAAACACAAAAAACTTTACAAGACAGGAAAGCTTACCACCCTCTCCCTTGCATTTAAAATTCTTTATATTTTATTGTATTCTAATTTGTAAACACCTTGTGCAAAATAGGGACTGTAAATAGGATATGGCATGAGAACAAAGAACAAAGCACTTTCATGGGAAAACAAAAATAGGATCTAAACTTAACATCCATTTAAGATACAGTAATGGCCATTTACTAGTAGATTTCATCACCTGGGATGGCTTTTTAGCCGTCCACAATGCCAGCTAGAGCTCATCACCTGAAGGTCCTTTCCTTACTGAACTGAGGAGTACAGAAGCTACTACAGAAGCTGCAAGGGGTCATGAGGAAGGTGTGAAAGGCAGAATGGTCAAAAAACCTGAGAGATCCAAGAATCTCCAGGGAACTTCATCGTTTATCTCCTGGGACTTTGATTATGCCATTGAAGCTTTGCTTTCTTCTTGGCAAAATGAAGAAATACACTTGCCCACCACACTGGAAAATTGTGAGCATTAATTTACACCTGCTACTGCTTGCCATCAGGAGCATACCTAACACAAGTTTTTGTGATGTAGTTAAGGTAAGCATCTGCCAGACAAGAATGAGATTATATTTTCCTTTTACCTTCTGTCACTCAGCAGATATATTTCATTGGGAAATAATATACTCCATCCCCTCATAGCACTGAAATCACTTTCTTCCTGCTAGAAATCTTTGCTGGCCTGTTCCACCACAACACCACACAAGCCACAGGCTTAAAAGTTCCCTTGACTCTGCTGTTGGATGTAGAATATCAACAATAAACTGCACTATTCAAAGATCAGGAAGTGAACTTAATTTTGGAAACTCAAGGTAAAAAAGTAAGGCTGTGACTGGACTCTAAAAGGTTTGACTTCATCTCTCACAAAGCATCTCCTAAAGTATCGTATATATGTATACCTACATATACAATAGCTTGGCCTTCCTTGTCCTCAGAGCTGCTACTAGTAAGGCCCATGGCCTTGTTAAGAGCTCCACCGACAATGTGAAGGCAGATCAGAAAACCAGGGAAACTGGCTACAAATGTAACATACCTAAGACACAGGAACTGGCAATGCTGAAGACAAGCTATTGCTAAAGCTTGTCAAGTCATGAAGGAAATTCTTCGTGCAATAGCATCTCCAGTAATGCCATTGATAGTATGGAACAAAAGCAAAATCGTTCAGAGGAATTAACTCTCCAAAGAAGGGTAAAATGAGATCAGGATCCCATCCTTCTGGTATGCATCATGAACCTGTCCTGTGTTCTTAGTCTCCTCATTTAGAATCAATCCCTAACTTGCCTTTTTTTTTTCATTTTCAGCTAAAGCTGTCAAAGGGGAGGGAAGATGGTGCCTGGATGAATCCTTTCTTAGAACAATCTGATGTAACATTCTGCTTTCTGACTACTAGCAAGCACCACACCGCAGAATTCCTGCAACTTCAGCATCACAGGAGGACTCATTCACATTCAGCACTACCGCAATATGAAAATAGGCCTCAAGCTTCTGCACTGACAGGAATTACTGCAGAGCCTCTGCTGCAATGCTGCTGCATTACATTGGAGGCTGTCCACTGGTAAGCGAAATAAAGTAGGGTGAGAGCAGAATTGCTGCCAAAGTGCTGGTGTAGTAGTGCCCCATGCTGTACGTCTGTATGGAAAGTTCCTGCTAAAGGCATCCACCATGACAGATTAGGTGAGTACTCCCCTAGGGCAGACAAAAATTTAAATCAATATTATGCATTCCACGAACAGACCTATGCTGATAGCTGAGATACTGCAGTGGATCCAGGATAATCAAGTGAATCAATTTCACACACTTAAGTTTTGCATGTTTAACAAACACACACTTTAGGAGGTCAGTTCTCTGCAAAGTTTAAGTTCAGCCAGACAGCTGGTCATAACCTCAGCACCTTTGCAGTCTAGAGTGGCCTCAGAAGCTGGCAAAGAGAAGCTGGCAAAAGCTCAAAAACTGTTAGAGAGCTGAGGACAGTCAGAACACTGTGTGCTTATTTAACATTCTCTGTCCCCAGCAGGCCACCACTATGAGAAAGAGAAGAAATTGGCATTAAAAAGGTGGCGGTATTAACTGGATGATGCCCAATCTCTGCTTTTTTTTTGATGTACAGAAAAGGAGCAGAGAATCTATTCCCATATGTTTCCTATTCCCACAAGGTTATTTCTACTTCTGATGGTAACAGTACCATGACCTAGTCCCTTTAGTGGACCTGTGGGCAATAAAATGTCACAGATTTTTTTACTCTTGTGTAAAGGGATCTGGATTCAGATCCAAAATCCTTATGTGTTCCCCACATAGCAGTAGTGGAACCCCTGCCTGACACTACACTGCCCCAGAGAAATAGGACATCTGTGCTCAATTTCCTGGAGTGCCAAAAAATATGGTTGCTGCCCAAGTGTTTCTTTAATACAAGTAAGTGTTTCACTCAGTTGGGTGGTGATAGGAACTCTGTGAGATGGACAAAGTTAATACAAGAGCGCTAACAGTTTTTGGGGTTTCTCAAATTTCTTGCCTAGAGTGGTGCACAGCACCAGCTTTCTCATCTGGAACACTATCAGTTGCCAGCTCTTGACCTACCATGCTTTGTCACCATAAATAAATAAAGTTTTTATATTTTAGAAAGAGAGTGTAAACCATGAAATTACATATTCATTCAAACTGTCATACTTCTCTCATGCCTCCAAAGCAATTTTAATAAAGCTTTGGGGGAAGATGCTTCTGCTTGGTATACAGAATTTCAGCTATAAATTTTGATGCTGTACTTTCAGGCAGCTGAGATACGGATCTTAAAACCATATACAGAGGTATATGACAGCACACAGAGCACGAAAAGAGGGGAAGAGAACACAGTGCATGTACCCATCTAGCTAGAATCCTGATCTGGAGCCCAGGTACAGCATACTTACGGATCATGATCCACCTTATCTCAGCCACATATATTACAACACATTTGCTCCAGCCACATAGCTTCTAAATTCAGCAGAAACTATAACCTCTTCTTTCCCACTGCTTCACTTAGCACATGCATACCTCAACATGTAGCAGACCCAATCTGGGTATAGGTGACAGGTGACTTAAAACATCCCATGCTTTCTTAAACCATGTCACTGCACGGCTTGAGCTCACCTACTCCTTTGCAGCACAAAACAGTCTTTCCTGTATCAGTGGTTTAAACTGCCAGCTGGGAGGCAGAGTTTATATTCACTCCTCATAAGGAGTAACATTTAGTCTTGGTTACTGATCCAGCTAATTTATATGCATTAAACATCAACTTGAGAAAACACTAGAGTATTTCACATAAAGGCATATCAGGTTAGTGCTAGGGCACAGTCTACACTTTGCTATGATCTCCACATACCATGGGAGTCCAAATACCTGATCAGCATTATGCACCAATGTACTGATGATTGGTAAAGCAGACACTACTACACATTAGTTTGTTAGGCAAATGAACTGGTCATTTTTAGAGTATTAAAGCTTTAGGAGTGTTGTAAATTTCTTTATCCTGGTACAGGAATGACTTAAAGTTTAGCAGAAATAAGTAAGTCATAGTTAGGTCCAAAAAAAGGACAAAATAACATCATAAGAAATTTACAGCAATTAAACCCCATTTAAGGCGTATTTTATAACTCTACATTAATGTACACCAGTCTACATGCCTTCTGCTGGGTGAAAGACAGCCTAGTCCTTAACATCTGGAAATGTGAGAATGCCAGAAACATTTAGAAGCTTCTAGAGGCCAGGAGAACAAAACATGGCTTAAATATGATTCACTGACAGCTGTACAAACTGCACTGTTCTGAACTCATCCCTTCTACATCTGAAAGTGGATTTGCCAGAATCTGTCAGTGAATTAATTGTTATCTGCCAAAGTCAGGATGTTAACAGGAGTTTGTGAGGGAAAGCATATCTATAAGGTGTTCTTGTACTGATGTACATTTTATTTCCGGTGTTCCTACTGCCACAGTGCCTAAAAGGTTGAACTCTATACAGCAGAACAAAGTTCCAATCTAAACTATTTGTATATTCTTATGTGGTTGACAGTGTTTATAATTTATTAACTACATACAGAGCAACCCAAAGCCACCTACCAACCACTTTCTGACAGCATCACATTTAGAAATTGCTGAGATCTGCTTTAACTTTGTTATGTGACCACCACAGAAATTAAGCTGAATGCTCTTTCATTAAATTCATGTCCTGTGTCTCACACTCACTATGGAAGCACAGTATGTGCCAAAGCACTGGCTTGTTAGCACGGGCAGGAGAGCACTACACTACAGCAGTAATGCTCAGACAAGCCCTGGGTATTTCTGGGTTGATGCCCTTGACTGACTGAAATTATGGTGTGCCTTTTTGTACTTCTGAGATGTACGCAAATTAAAAAAAAAAAAAAACAACCCAGAAGAGAAAGGGGACTGGATGAGTAAGGACTGAATGAAGCTTACCCAAATATAAGAAAAAAATGATGGACGGCTCCACTTAGCCTGACAGTTCACTGTGTGTGAGCCTGCTTCATAGCACAATGGTCAGGAGCAGATGCAGCTTTGCTTTGCAGCTGCAGCAAGGTCAGCAAAGGGATTCTGTCACAGTCCCCAGCAGGAAGGAGAAATGGCCACTTCTTACCAAATTGAATGCATAGCCACAGATCTAAGGGATTAATATTTATTTTTGAAGATGATAATTTTCTTCATTTCACCGTGTGTATCACATACTCACAACAAAGGGTATTTTAAAACGTAAGGAAACAAGATAAAGAGGCCCAAGACTAAGCTCTGACCTAAACACTATTGCAATTCACCAGCAGCACCACTGAAGACCAGACAGTTAAATAAATATACCTGCACTAACCAAAAGCAGAGCTGAGCCCACTGCTCTCTAATACTTACTTGGAAATTCTAAGATGTACCAAAAAAGAGAAAACTGACCATAAAATCCCCCAGTAACAAATTATACTATAGCAATGATCTCACTGACTCATGACCATAGTTGGGACTGATCATAATATAATATGGATCAACACAACAACCTGGTTTACATGCAGTAATAACATGTGTCTATGGCTCTAGCTGGTATTCAAGATATTGATGCTCTAAGAACTCTCCTGTGACAAAGGGAAATTAAAACCTTTCACTGGGTGTATTGCGCCTGACTAAGCTAGTGTTAATTTTACCTGTATCAGCCCTCCCAGTGATGTGCTTTGCATTGAGAGCTGGGAGGGTGCTGACAACACACCCATGTTGTGGCTACGGCTGGGCAGGGCTCGCACAGCACCAAGGCTGGTGGGATGAGGTGGACAAAATCTTGGGAGGGGACATGACTGGGACAGCTGACTCAAACTAACCAAAGAGATATTCCATACCATATGATGTCAGCTCAACAATAAAAGCAACTGCTACGGGTTTGGAGCCCTGCTTCCCAGAAAAGGGGCCAGACATCATCTGCTGATTGGAAGCAGAGAATAAATCCTTGTTTTCCTTTGCTTCTGCACACAGCCTTGCTTTGCTTTTCATTAAACTGCCTCTGTCTTAACCTATGAGTTTCATGTTCTTGTCTTCCCCCTGGTCCAGCTGCAAGGGGGGAGGGGGATGGATGGAGACTGACAGAGCAACTTGGTGTGCACCTGGCATTCAGCCAAGGTCAAGCCACCACACTAGGTTTTTACTTAATTTACAAAGCTGTGTCTTATTACTAGGAGGGATATAGAGACTTTTGAGAGATAACAATGAAATAGGCATCTTTTTTCTAATGTTACCTCATAATTTGAGTGATGGAATCTAAGTGAAAATACAACAAAAAAAGAATGTTAGGCTTCATAAAGCGACCTGTAGCCAGCTGAAGTATTGTAAATATTTGCACCTTTGACTATCTCAAGATAGTTACAAACTTTTATGGCCTTTTACAGTCAGTCTTTCAGTCTTTCATAACAGCTAAAGCTCTTAGCCATTGTGGATCAAATTATATACACACCTGAAGTTCCACAAGGAAGAAAAGAGAAATATTCCTCTTAAAGTGCAAATTCAGTTGCTGCTTTTTGCCATGTTATATCCCCTGTAATTTTCGTATCATATGAGAATAAACTATTGCACAAGTGGTGTTTTCCAGGGCTCAGTACTGGGGCCTGTTCTCTTTAATATCTTGATCAATGACCTGGATCAAGGGATCAAGGGCACCCTCAGTGACACAGTTTGAAGATAAAATCAAGTTTGGCAGGAGTGTTGATCAGCTTGAGGGTGGTAAGGCTCTACAGAGAGATCTGTATGGGCTGAATGGACAGGCCAACACCAATGATATGAGGTTCAACAAGGTCAAGTGCTGGGTCCTGAACCTGGGTCACAACTGCCTCTTGAATTCCTACAGGCTTGGGGAGGAGTGTCTGGAAAGCTGCCTGAGGAAAAGGACCTGGGGACGCTGGTCAGCAGTCAGCTGCCTATGAGCCAGCAGTGTGCCCAGGTGGTGAAGAAGGCAAACAGCATCCTGGTCTGTACCAGACATAATGTGGCCAGCAGGACTAGGGAAGTGATGGTTCCCCTGTATTCAGCACTGGTGAGGCCATGCCTCAAATACTGTGTTCAGTTTTGGGCCCCTCACTACAAGAAGGACATTGAGGTGCTGGAGTGTGTCCAAAGGAAAGCAGCAAAGCTGGTGAAGGGTCTAGAGAACAAGTCTTATGAGGAGCAGCTGAGAGACTTGGGGTTGTTTACCCTGGAGAAAAGGAGGCTCAGGGGAGAACTTACTACTCTCTACAAATACCAAAAAGGATTTGTAATGAGGTGGGTGTTGGTCTCTTCTCCCAAGTAACAAGGGATGGGAGAAAACGCTCTCAAGTTGCACCAAGGGAAGTTTAGTTTGGATATTAGGAAAAGATTTTACACTGAAAGTTTGTCAAGCGTTGGAACAGGCTGTCCAGGGAAGTGGCTGAGTCACCATCCCCACAGGTATTTAAAAGATGTGTAGGTGGGGTGCATAGGAACATAGTTTAGTGGCGTACTTGGCAGTATTATGTTCACTGTTGGACTTGGTCATCTTAAGGAACTTTTCCAACCTTAATGATTCTAGGTTGTGTAACAAATGCTGCATTCCGCTTATTGCTAATCTCATTTTTAAGTTAAGTCTTATCAATGTCAAGGTTCTCCACACAAGCCACTGATGCTTAAAATACTCCTTCCTTGAGTTCTTGAGTCTCTTAACAAAAAAGTAACAGAACTTGATAACATTGTACTAACCAGATTTCAGAAATGCTAGCCCAAAAAGGAACAGCAATGTTTGACATTTTGAAAGAGACACTTCTAAAGAAATGTCAACCTTGCAATTGTTTTGCATTTCGTTGGTATTTATCAGCTGCTGTTTGATACAAAACCACCTCTATTATGGCTAGTAGAACCTGGCTCCATCAGGCCTTCAAATGCTGGTGGTATGCTTCTGCCAGTTGGAAAAATGCTTCTCCCAACCCTGCTCAGAAGAGGTTTTGACTATGCAAAGCCAGGTGACCTACCAACACCTGGAATCCCAATACAATCAGCAAAGATGGAGTTCAACTGGTTTAACCCATTTAACACTTCTTGTTAGATAAAGTACAGACAACTTAAGACTTGAAGATGGCTGTTGGAATTTAAAAAAGGAGTAGCACAGTGGCATGCTGAATTACACCTACCGTTGCACACAGCAGGTCGGAAAGAAGCAATGAGTGAAAATGTAGCTACATTTTACCTATGAACATGCTAAATATGCAAATGAAAGCATTTTGGTCCTCTAAATTAAACGCAGATGTGGAAGGTCAGAAATTATCTACACAAAATCTAAGGCTAGCATCATGACAGTATGCCACTTGTTTTGAATCACCCTTAATACTTAGCTCTACAAGATAATGGCAACCAAGGCATTC
>JAAGNO010019846.1:10726-22562 GCA_033439905.1 Ceryle rudis
AATTGTTCCTTCTCCTTGATAATAAAGAACTTGAGCTTCTATATTGGCAATAATAATTTGGTGTGGAATTTGTGGCATAGTTGATCATATAGTCATATCCTAAAGTAGGCATTCAAATATGTTAAGTACAAGTGAAGTTTCTTCTTTTAAATAATAAATATAAATATATAGTAGACATGTAAGTGCTAGTATTTCTGTCTTTCATCACTAGCTTCATCACTAGTAAGGCAAAACTGAGGATTTTAGTGGCTGGAAAGAATATAGAGCTGAAGCTAGGGTGAATGGAAATAGTGATGTCATAATGGCTTTTGCAGTATCTCATTTTTCATACTGCATTTATGCTGAATGTCACTCAGTTTCAAGTTGTGTAAACTAGTGGACGATAAATAAGCCATGTTGTGAATATGCATGAACTTGTCAATAACATTTTCTCTGTGCCCCAGTTCCTCAGCTACTAAGTGAAATGATAATATCCAGAAGAATAAAGCATTTTTATATCTTCTCCTTAAAGTATGCATGAGCTGTGATGAAATCTACAAACACGTCGTGTTCTGCCTTCTGATTATAATCTGAAAATCTCATATGCCAGCCACTCTATGCCAACGTAAGCATGAACAAAAGTTAAAAAAAGAGTAGATTCTTGGCACAGAAATTTAGCAGCATTTTTCAAAAGCCAGAATGCCACACACAAGCCACACAGTGAAAAATAATCTTGATATATGAAATCTGTCAAATCACAGCAGATTAAAATAATTACATGGGTGCATATACTAGTGGTGCCCTCAAGACTTAATACCCAGTTCTTACTCTTCAGGACTGATTTCTCCATTACCAATATGTGGGCTGTGACAATGTGGGCCGTGACCCACTTGATGCTGTCTGTGTTATGGCTTTCAAAAGAACCACATGGGAAGGCAAGCTGTTGCTTTAGCAGTGGTGGGGAAACAGAAGCCTGGAGAAAACTGCCTTCCAGCACCATGGAAATGTTCAGTAACTGGCATTGCCACTACGCTTCTGATAGAGAACAACATGGGGAAGGGCAGGGATTAGGAAAATCAAGCCCAACAGCATTTCCTTTTAAAGATGCCAAACATGTACAGGCCAGAGTCTTCTATATAAGGGAAGAAAGGCTACCCCCAGCTATACACCATCTCCTATTCACCACAAACATTAAGCATTGTCTAGTGGTGGAGTTGTCAGAAAAATCATCACAAGCTCTCATCCACCCAACCATTTACTTTCATTTCCAATCACCCCATACCACAGTTGAATCTCTTCATGCATCAGTTCCACCACAAGGCACCCTGACTTTGTATTTTTATGGTTTCAGCACCAGTAGAACTGGAGTTCTTTGCTGAGATAACCTGGCAGTGCACTCCACTCTCATGACTGATGACCTATTTTATTTAGCAGAAAGTAAGTGCCTGAAAAGTCTTTGCTGCTCTACAGTTTTCCATTTCATTCTCAATCTTATCTTTCCCTAGCACAGACATTCTGAGGAATATTGCTACTTTAAATTACTGAGGAAACTGAAGAAAGATTTACAGTGCTTAATGCAAAAGAGCATGTAATTTGCTCTTATGATAAACACTGTACTTATCTTTAGGAGTAACTGCTAAGTTTCTAATTCTTATTTGCTGTATAATGTTCTTTTGTGAAGTTGGGATTTTTCCAGTTCACTTTAACATATGAAGTTGCTTCTGTTGAACAGAGCAAAATGAGCCGCTAGAATTGCAAATGTGTGTTTCCTTCCCTTACACTGTGGGAATACCAGTGAAACAAACTGGTTTAAAAGAATAACATTATGCCCTGAATACCTTATCAACAATAAATTTTACAATAAACATAAAATGTGAAGCTGAAAAAAAAAAATTAGAAGTTCCAATTTTGCTGTTGTTCTGACACAGGAAAAATTCCTATTTAAAATTCAGAGAAATTTCACCTCTGAAAGACTTCAGGACTGGGACCAGATGCACTAACCATACAAGCTGACAGAGCTCATAATTTCTTGAAATGAGGCTGTTAATGTTTATATGTCACTGTTCTTTGTGTGAAGAGTAATGCCTACTTTTTCCTCAACTTTTCTCTCTTGCATATTTGAGCTGTAAGTTTGCCTTAATAAAGCCAAGACTATTTTTATGTAGAGTGTGCATCTCCATGCTAGTTAAATCAAACTATCAAGACTATAGGCTTCACACTCTCTAGGCACTAGTGCTGAGGAGATACGTAATACCTTCATTTTGACAGGCAAAATGCAGCAAAACTTTTCCAGCATCAAACTGCCCAAGCATACATCAAAAAACTAAAAAACCTCTCACATTCCTCATTACACATGACCTTTATAGTCTCCTGCAAACTGCAGACAAAAGCAATAAAACTGAAGTTATTATGACACTGGGAACTTTGTGTAAAACAATCAAGGAGATGACTGATCTGTGCCCTGTTTAAACAGCTCAAATGATACAGCATAATGATGTCTTCTTCTTCCCTGGAATCAGTTCTACATAATAGCTTCTGATCATTCAGATGCCTAAAGGCAGCTGGGATGCCACAAGATCAACACCTTTAAGTAAATGCAGAAAGGTTTTTATAGTTTAGGGCTTGTGAATGATAACCAGAAATAGTAACTGCCAGTATACTATCAAGTAAATTTAGAGGTGTTTGGGAATTTCTCAAATAGTTTGAAAAAGGAAGACTATTGAAAATGCGGGCCCACTGCTGAACAGTGTGAGACCCCAGCTACAGAGGATACAGGGAAGGCAGAGTTACTGAATCCCTTCTTTGATTCAGTCTTTACTACTAAGACCAGCCCTCAGGAATCCCAGTCCCTGGAGGTAAGAGAGAAAATTTGGAGCGAGACTCTTCAATGGTTGATGAGGATTGGGGGTTAGAGATCATTTAGGCAAACTACACCCACAGATCCATGGGCCTTGATGGGATCTACACACAAGTGATGAGAGAGCTGGCTGGTTATTGCTAAGACACTCTCCATCATTTTTGAAAGGCCGTGGAGAATAGGGTAGGTTCCTGAGGAATGGAGGAAGGCAAATTCACTCCAGTCATCAAAAAGGTCAAGAAGGAGGACCTAGGAAATTACAGACCAGTCAGCTTCACCTCTGTCCCTGGAAAGGTGATGGAACAGGTCATTCTGGAGATCATCTCTAAACATGTGGAGGAAAGGTTATTAGAAGTAGTCAGCATGGATTCATTAAGGGGAAATCATGCCTGACCAGTCTTACAGCCTTCTGTGGTGGTGTGACTATACGGGTGGATGTGGGGAGAGCACTGTATATTGTTTACGTTGACTTCAGCAATGTTTTTGACACTGTCTCCCATAACATCCTCACAGGTAAGCTCAGGAATTGTGAGTTAGATGAGTGGACCATGAGATGGATTGAGAACTGGCTGAATGGCAGAGCTCAGAGGATTCTGATCAGTGACACAGAGTCCAACTGCTGACCTGTAGCTAGTGGTGTTCCCCAGGGGTTAGTACTGGGTCCAGTCTTGCTCAATATATAATATATAATATATTCATCAGTGACCGGTATTAAGGGACAGAGTGTACCCTCAGCAAGTTTGCTGATGATAAGAAACTGTGAGGAGTGGCTGATACACTGAAAGGCTGTGCTGACGTTCAGCAAGACCTGGACAGTCTGGAGAGCTAGGTGGAGGGGAACCTAATGAAGCTCAAAAAGGAGAAGTGTAGAGTCCTTCAGATATGGAGGAATAACCCCATGAACCAGTACAGGTTGACTTGCTGAAAAGCATCTCCACGGATTATCTGGGAGTCCTGGTGGGCAAGTTAACCGTGAGGCAGCAGTGTGCTCTTGTGCCCAAGAAGACCAATGGTATCCTGAGGTGCATTAAGAAGATTGTGACCAGCAGGTCGAGTGAAGTTCTTCTCTCATTCTACTCTGATCTAGTGAGTCCACAACCGGAGTACTGTGTCCAGTTCTGGACTTCTCAGTTCAAGAGAGACAGGAAACTACAGGAGAGAGTCCAGTGGAGGCCTACGAAAATGATCATGGGACTGAAGCACCTGTTTAGGCTGGAGGAGATCTTATCAATGCTTATCAATATCTAAAAGGTAGGTATCAAGAGCATGAGGCCAATCTCTTTTCACTGGTGCCTGGTGATAGGACAAGGGGCAGCAGGCACAAAACGGAACACAGGAAGTTCCACCTAAACATCAGGAACAACTTCTTACTGTGAGGGTGACAGAGCCCCGGAACAGGCTACCCAAAGAGGTGGTGGAGCCTCCATCTCTGAAGACTTTCAAAACCCACCTGCATCTGTTCCTGTCTGGCCTGCCCTGGGTGTTTGTGCTCTGGCAGGGGGGTTGGACTCGATGATCTCCTGAGGTCCTTTCCAGCCCCTACCGTTCTGTGATTCTGTGATTCTGTGTTTGACCAATCACACCAATTGGCTAAGAAGACATATTTTTTTTTACAGGATTCTATCAGTTTCACTGTGACCTGAGAAAAGTTTTCTCCATGCAAAGATATAAATTCTGTAAACTCACTCAAGAGTCTCTTTTACAAAAGAGACTAAAACGTGTATCTCTGACATCTCACAGACTTAACCATTCAGTAAAACACTTATGCTTGGCTGAATTAACATTTGGAGGTGTGGGAAGGGGAGAACAAGAAACTCACACAAAGTGGACGAGTTTCCAAAGGAGATATTAAGATCACCCAGTTCACTGGACAAATTTGCATGAACAGAGCAGTACATATTTAAATAGGCTGCTTTCAGATTTTTCCACAAAAATTCTCTGCTACATCAAAACTGTTACCATCATCATGCAAGTGAGGAAATTTTCTGTGATCTCAAAAAGCTCCATAGGGCAAGAAAATCATGCTCTTCCTCATATACCTTTGTTCCTTACAGAGTTTCTAGGTATGCTGTGTTTTTAACAGACCCTATTGAAGACAGCTTCCTCTAGATGTTGGTTACAAATTAGTTTGTCAATCTGTTTTCTATCATTGATTGTATTGACATGATGGGAACTAAGTCAGAATTAGTATGTGCAAACTACAAAGTAAGGTGGGAAATGCAGAACATTACAAATGCACAAAGTGTGAACCCTTCCATATGTGTAAATCAAAAAACACCAGGTCTGGTTTGGCTTACCACGGCATCAATGAGGTTTCATCCACTGGTTCCCACTTAAAAAGGTACTAGAAAGAGCTACAGTAACTAAATACACAAGAGAAAAACAATTGGCACAGCAAAAGTATCAAGGAAAATTTTTCATGATCCATGAATTTAATTATATAGCATTTCTTAATTTAATTACCCATTAAAAATCCATTCATCCTTAGGTCTTGAGAAGTTAAATAATCAACCGTGCATACTCAGACAACGGCATTCTGGCAATCATTACAGAATTTCCTTAGCTCTTTTGTATGTAACCACAAGTTATACACTACATATTTTGATTGCACTGTAATGAGATGTTTGAATTACCCCATGGTAGCCTGCTGCAAGTAAAACAGGTTTTGCTTTTCAATCACCAGCTTTTACAAAGGATAAAATAAGTGCCAGTCAGTCACATCAGAATGATAACTTCCAATTACTTCTGTATTTCCAATGGAGCAAATGGTAAGGATTTTCAGACAGGCTTTGCTGCTTTGTGGAGATTTTAGACAAAGGCACCAATGCAGTGCATAGGATTTCTGGGGTTTAGCCCAGATGGCACGTGTAGAATTTTTTAAGGACTAAGTCAGCAAATGAAACCTTGGTGTCTAGTCATCCCACTCTTAGGCTTTATCTTGAATACTATATGCCTGATTACCTCATGGAAATAGTTCAACCAGCAGAGGCAACAAAACTCTCTGATTTTAAGGATGTTGACAAAGCTGCAAAATTGTGATTAGTTTCACAAAAGTCATGTTTGACACCGCTGAAGCACACATGCATGTCTGTACTGCATAATGCAGCCCCACGGCAAAGATACCCAGCTACCTCTGGGAAATCTGGCTTATCAACAAATAGCATAGCACAGTGCTGTGAAACAGAATGGGAACTCAGCTTGTTCATGGAAATGGTAGATGTGGTCCCACAGGAGGCATAAAGGAATGCAGAGGAGTGCAGCAAGCTTGGCAGGCCTCAAAGGGCAGTCACCTCTGAGCACAAGTATGGCCTCTATACTCAGGAGACCAGGCAAACATGTCAGGAGATTGGCTTGGCTAAGCAGGGTGCTCACAATTTAACTTCAATGGTGTACACAGAAATGGGCAGCATTGAGAGGCTGCAAAAAAGGATATAGCAACCTTGCTGAGGTATGTAGGGTCAATGCTGGAAATCTTGAAAGCTCAGCTGGAGCAAGACATAGCAAGGGACACCAAGAGATGCAGGAAGAGCTTCTATCACTGTATTAAAAAAATCAACGGGATAACTGGAGGCCCCTTGATGAACAGGGCAGGAGTTATTTCAAGGGGTGCAGATAAGGCCAAGATACTTGGTGCATTCATTGTCTTAGTGTTCACCAGAAATGTCTTCCATCCTTTATGCCACAGTTCAAAGAGTAGAGGAGCTACTGGGAGGGGAAGAGGAATAAGTCAGGGCTCTCTTGAGAAAATGCGATTACTGTCAATCCATGTGACTGGATGGGCTCCATTTATGTCTGCTGAGCAAGCCAGCCAATGCCTTATCAAAGGTGCATTCTATTACTTTGGAAAGGTTATGAAGATTGAGGGAGAATGCTTTGGGGCAGAAGAAACACAAATATTACCCCATATCCAGACAGGACAGGAAGGCAGATACAGGGAACCACAGCCTCATTTTAGCCCTTAAGAAAGTCAAACAGCAAGTCCTTTCCATAGCCGTTTCTGGGCACATGAAGGAGAAGGTGACTGGAAACAGTCATCATGGACTTGTCACAGCCAAACCGACCTGACTGGCTTCTGTGGCAGAATGACTAAAGCTGGGTATGAAGGAAGCACACCAGATGTCACCTACAGTAATTTCACTGATGATTTTGAGGGCATCCCAGTAACCAGGCTAAGATGCTAGAGTCTGCATGAGCATGTAAATGAATTTATCAATGACACTGATGACAAGACAGAGTGTCTTCTCCGCAAGTTTGCTAATGACACAAAACTGGGAGGATTGTTCTTCTTGTAGTGAGGGGCCCAAAACTGAACACAGTATTTGAGGCATGGCCTCACCAGTGCTGAGTACAGGGGAACCATCACTTCCCTAGTCCTGCTGGCCACACTATGTCTGGTATAGACCAGGATGCTGTTTGCCTTCTTGGCCACGTGGGGACCTCATACCATTGGCCTTGGCCCATCAATCCAGACAGTGCAGATCCCTCTGTAGAACCTTCCTACCCTCAAGCAGACCAACACTTCCACTGAACTTGGTATCATCTGCAAACTTACTTAGGGTGCTCTTGATTCCTTCATCTAGGTCGCTGATCAAGATTAAAGAGAATAGGCCCCAGTTTTGAGCCCCGAGGAATACCACTTGTGGCTGGCTGCAAACTGGATTTAAATCAACCCACCACAACTCTTTCGGCCCTGTCATCCAGCCAGTTCTTATCCAGCAAAAAGTACACCCATCCAAGCCATAATGACAATCTCATGCATTTTTCTCTGCCTCCACTTGTGTTTACAGACCACAACCCTGTTCTTAGGAGTACTGAAAATCTGTGATCTAAGAATGGTTTGACTTAACTAAATAGTGGAAACATTAGAATATATAAAGTAGGTTTGATAAAGTACTGATTTTTTCACATCCCACCAGATTTGATGCATTAGATGATCTCTGCCTAAAACAAGAATAGGGTGCATTGGCATCATAATAAAACTCAGGGAAGTTCAAGAATCTTTTGGAAGAGATAGCGAAGTGGAAAGATTGGAATTTAAAGTGATCATCAGTGCAAAATTACTACAAGAACAGTTCATTTGTTTAAAAAATGCAGCAGATAGATAGCTGATTTTTTTTTCACACACAAAAAAAAGAAGGCAAATACCCAGATCATCTTGTAGAATATGTAAATACACTAAAACAAGTTAGAAACTTTAAAGTGAAATTTGCATTTGAAATTCATAAGCAATTTATTTGCATTCCTGTATCAATTACCACTAATGGATCAGATCAAGCCTTTCTGAATTCTGATCAATTAATTTGCAAACTATGAAGGTAACAGCAGTTTCTGGTAATCTGTGGTAAACCCCACCACCACAGATGGTTACTCTTTTGATGAAAAGTGTGCTGGTTCTTGTAGAAAACATACCAAAACTGTGCATTTAATCTTCAGACTCTGTTCCCAGTAGAGAGTTCATTTGAACACTATGCACAGAAACACAGCATACGAAATCATGTAGCATTTTATACAATATGTGATAGAATTACTACTTATTGCTGTAATAATTGCTCAGCACTTTCCTTTGGTTTATATGTGCATGTAAAAAAAAATGGTGTAAATACATAAATATGTCCTTAGACTGCACACATTTACTACCATTTTTCTATTTAACAAATTATTGTTAGAGATGAAGAATAATATTTTCACTGTGTCAGTTATTGCTAAACTACCTTTTCATTGCTTTCTGCTACAATGCAACTGACAGGTCTCACTGATTTGAATATAAGGTATTTCCTGACAGGTGAGTAGCTGTTGCATGCACCTAATGTATGCAAAACCAGACCTAAACACCTCTTTAAAAGTTGTACTCTCCAGTAGTGATGGCTGTTGAAAACACTGTGAGGTAAGACAGGTCCCTCAAATCAGTGAAGAGTGAACTTTGTTTTTCTTAAAAGAGCACTAATTATTTGAAGAAATGGTGACTTCGTATCAAGACAACTCACTAAGCCATGCAAACACACTTAAACAAAGCAGTGTACATATGCTTTATTATTAAAACCTACCTGTCACCAATCTCCCACACAGAAAAATCCCGACTCCTGGATTAGACCTAAATTAGGATTGTGCAGAGAGGAAACTGTATTCATCATACAGAGACTTGAACAATGTCTTTGCTAACCATTATCGCACAGAAATCACCATAGATATAGATTTATTGCAACAACTAAGAAGTAAAATGTTTCTTTAAATCAAATTTTGTTTCATTTTTTTATTAAAATTGTACAATTTTAGGCTTTATAAAAAATTATTTCTCAGAAAAAAAGAAATACACTACCAGTATAGCAATAGAAACCTTTAAAACCACTTCCACATCACAAACTTGATTCTGTTTTTCTGCAAGCATTCTCAATGGCAGCTAAAGAGCAGAGAAGTCTCAGGTATGCTGTTTGTCATACATTCATCCTGACATTGCTTTCTCCACAGTGTTTGGATTTGAGGGGTATTCTCTGAGGTATCATAACTCAGTCTTATAAATAATCTTGCTTTCACTTCCCACACAAGTAGCATATATTACTAACTTGTCCAATTTATGATCAGGTCAGCCATGACTGTGTTTATTTTTGTTTAGGAAGAAGCCAGATAAACCTGAGTCACAAAAGAGACCTTATACAACACCATGAACAAAAATAACAAGGTGCAGGGAGAGAGAAAGAACAAAAGGTTCAATCTCTGTGGATTTTGAAGCATCTTGGAATAGTCCCAGCCCTGACTCAAAATAGATCCTGACATGTTTTTTTCTGTGCAAACTTCTCCATTGTTGAAATAATTGCTGCCCAAACACACCACTCCAACTAGGAGGCACAGGGTATTTTTAAAAGTGCATTGGTAACAGATGCAAGACAGCAGGTACTGTAAGACTATCTGACATTCAGTCCCGGTAAGGCCTAAAAATTTTAACTATAGGAAGCTCCCTTAGCTGGCCATACTGTAGCACCAGCCTACAGTAAAATAATAATCCAGTACTGTGCTGCAGATGCTTCTCTCCCATCCTCTCACAGGTCTCTCTCAAGTATCTGTAAAAAGATTAACTCTGACAGTGATCCCAGCTATTGAAATGTTTTACTAACTATGCCTCTGGTGAGCAATCTATACACAGCAGGAGTGACACTAAAGAAACAGAAATCACAAACACTGAAGCTTCTGCACATAAAATACGCAATTTGCTATTCTGATGAGACAGAAGGAAAAGACGAACTGAAAGCCTCAGGTTGTTTTGCTGCATAGTTTCATCATATTTATACATGATTTGCATCAAATATATGAGTTGCAAAGACTCATGAGAGAATGCTGTTTACCAAATCAGAACTCTAAATAGAGAACCTTCACAGAAAATGAAGAATGAATAAATTAATATACAAACATATATATTAAATATTATATCTGAAACTTTTACATGCACATATGGCATCAAACATACATTGTAACCAGCAGTCTTAGTTAACAATACTATTTCACTATTGTTTTTGCTTTATGTATATAATATGCACATAAAGAAAATTCAGGAAAGCTACCGTAAAGTGACAGTGAAAAATTTGTGTAGCTGTCTCAAGTTTCAGCCAGTCAACAGTGCTGGATTGCTTTGGGCACATAATTTCATGTGTCTGTATATTAGTTTCTCAGAGAAACATGTATTTAATTACAATGCATTTCTTCCTTTAGTCAGGATCCATATTTATACTTTGACATGGAAAATATATTCAATGTATATTCACAATAAATAGTCTTATAAAAAAAAAAAAGCTGTACAGTAGAATTCTATCTCTTCTTTTTACACTGGGATTAGATAGTCCCTTCTTTGTAGGGGCAACATTACCAGGAAACTGTGTTACAGACTGCTCCTTAAAACCACTCTGTGTTGATTCTGTTGTCACATAATAACAGTGTACAGCCTGTAATTGTTGACAATTTAGTCAGCTTCTATTGACATAACTACTCGTCAATACTCAAGACAATGGTACACAAGATCTTATATTCTTGGAGAATACTACCATTATGTGAAGCTCTGCCCTGATTACTTTAAAGATGCACAACATACTATGCTATTGTCTGCTGCAGTTAATAGAGACATGTTAAAAATTACTGTGTTTTTCTGACGACGCTTCTGGATGAACCATGCTCCACCTTCATTTTGTAAGGTGCTGTATTTGTACCTGACTGAGCTATCTGTTCATCTGAAAAACTGTAAGACGTATCTCTGTACACAGTTCAGTTACACCTACATCAGCTATACGAACTGGGGTAGTGCTATGACTCAGTGAATGCTCTTAGAGCTGTGTTTCATAACCAGGACACAGCTCTCTTTATACATGGTGGTAGGTTTTTCTCTTCTTGGACACACCTAGCATCTAAAACTGCTACACTGAAAGGGTTTTTTTACAGTTTTGTAATAAGGGCTATATGAAGACTTTTCAGAGAATGGCTAGAAAACAACAACAAAATAAATAACAGCAGTAGATGCTTTGAATGTCATTCTGTAATAGACGATTAAAGGCCATCTGCAGACTTTGTGCATGAAAATAATTCTCCTGGGTTCACCTTTTGCAGAGTTGGTAAGTGTACACTATACTTCAGTGCTTAAAATTCACATCCTACAAAGGGAAATTTGTTTGGTGTCAAGCTTACTTTTAGAGACTACCTGCTCATAACATGAAATCATTATCCAGGTTTAATAATATCTGTCCAGGAAATGTCCCAGAATGGCTAAGTGCTTTAGCTTAGATGGATAGAGTGCTTCTGGTCATGATCTAGTGCTATGAACCACATGCCATCACAAAAACTTCACATGTGCTGGTTAATATTCTCAGTGCTCTTGATATAGAAGAGGTTTCACGATCTGAAAACCCAAAGGCTTAGAGATTTTCAGGTCACTAGCAGCTGATAGAAACATAGAAACATAGAAATGTCTGGGTTGGAAGGGACCTCTAGAGGTCATCTAGTCCAATCCCCCTGCTGAGAGCA
>JAAGNO010019847.1:0-23313 GCA_033439905.1 Ceryle rudis
ATCACTAAGTCTCTCTCCCTTATTCCTTTTCTCTTCCCCTTTGGGGAGGGAGGGGGGTTAACAGAGAGCGTCTGTTATTGGTCTAAGGGGCCGTCCTGACCCTAAACCATGACAAAGTAAGAAAGACATCAAGGTGCTGGAGCAGGTCCAGAGAAGGGCAACAAAGCTGGTGAAGGGTCTGGAGAACCTGTTTTATGAGGAACAGCTGAGGGAACTGGGGTTATTTAGTCTGGAGAAGAGGAGGCTGAGAGGAGACCTTATTGCTCTCTACAGCTACCTGAAAGGAGGTTGTAGTGAGGTGGGTGTTAGTTTCTTCTCCCAGGTAACTAGTGATAGGATGAGAGGAAATGGGCTTAAGTTACACCAGGGGAGGTTTAGATTGGGAAAAATTTCTTTACTGAGAGAGTGGTGAGGCACTGGAATGGGCTGCCCATGGAGGTGGTGGAGTCACCATCCTTGGAGGTGCTTAAAAACCACATAGATATGGCACTTCAGGACCTGGTTTAGTGGTTTTGGTAGCGTTGAGTTGATGGTTGGACTTGATGGCCTTAGAGGTCTTTTCCAACCTTAGTGACTTTATGATTCTTTCAAAATGAAACCTACCTGCTGCAAGTAGGCTTCTCCCAGTTGCTTCTCAGCTGCTTGTTCACGCTAGTCAATTGCTAGATCCTTAGTTATCTGCCATTCATTCCAGCCTCTGCTAAATTCTTTTTCGGGCAATTCCCTTCATCTTTGTTTAACAGTAGTTATTTACTGTCTCTTCTCTTGTAACCATATTGTTCACATAGCATAAAATATTACAAACATTTTACAGATCATGAGTGCTCCTAAGGTAACCATAGTACTACTGCACTTGTGGGTACTGCAAAAAAATTACCAAAATCCTTGATTTTCTTTTTGTGTGTTTTTAGTGCCTTTTCCTGTAGCAAGAGCCATTCAGCAAGTTTGTTTTGCTTTGTTTTGTTTTTTGTTGATGAGAACAAAAAATTATTTTAAAAGATATGAACATTAGGATTCTGGAGAGGCTGAATTTACTGCTGCAGAGGAAAAAGGGGGTTTTTCATGCTGGGAGTACCATTACAGCTGTGGGTAATATTTAAATAATTCTTACTGGCAAGCTGGGTGGGTACCTGACACTTTGTTGAGGCTGAATGATTTCTGTCTGAAGAGATCCTGGATCAGCCAGGTCTTCCCAGGCCCCACAGATTTTCATGCCTGGCTTTCCTTCTTTGGGAAACCTTTTGGAGGAGGGAAGAGAGGGAGCTGTTGCGTATGTGGGTCTTGACCACAACACAGTTTCAGGACAAGTTGAAACAAATTCCTGGACCCATGAAATCAGAAAAACTCCCAGCTCTGAGTTCAGCCACAGCTTTAATGTGCAGAAGCCTTTTAATCATGTGGAGAAGAATTCTTGAGTATGCAATTAAGCCTATAAACCAAAATAGTTTAACTTTTTCTTCTTAAAAGAGTTTTAAATGAGATTTGCTTTTTCACAACTTTGCTGAAGACTGATTTTTAGCTGAAGTCTACTCAGAAAGGGGACAGCTGATTACTCTCTTGAAGTCCCTTAAGCAAATGTTAATTGTCTACACTTGATAAGGACAATAAGTGCTGGAGGGGAAGATGCTGCCTGTAACCCTTGAGGTAACAAACCTAAGACTGACTTGAACACAAGGAAGGCAACCCTTGGCTAAAGTTAGACCCAAAGTGAGATGTTGCCTGTGAAAATCTGAGCTTAAAGCAAAAACACATGATGCTTGGGGATTTCTGCTAGCTAGAAAATCTTTCTAATAAGAAAACAAGGATTGTCAGGATAGTGCTACTTTTAGCAGGAATTCTGCTCCAAGGCTGGGACTTGAGCTATACGGTGGAAACTGTGACTTTCTTCTGTAGGCTTTATTTTACTGAGCTGTAAATGCTATGTGAGAATTATCATTTAATGTTTCTGAAGCTGTCTGCCATGCAAAATATTTATTTCACCTTAAGATAAGCCTATAGACTGTGTAAATTCCATGACACAGATTTATGATATCTAAATATCCAAACATTGATCCTGAATTGAAAAGACCTGTTAAAAATGTATGAATGCAGATTTATAATTTGCATTTCAGCTGCTTTTATTATTAAGAAAACACTTTAAAGACAAATACCTAGGAATTATTTCCTTTAAGATTTATTGGCATCTCTGTCCATCTCTCTACAGGCTCATCCAGTCTCAGGCCTTTTGAGAAATAATTGGCATTTCAGATTGGAATGCTAGTGCAAAATCAAGTACCAGTCAGCCTGAAAACATGTAGGAACTGATGCAGCAGCAATATATACAAACAATTTGGGAAAATAGTTCAATTATAGTTTTACTTACAGCCAATGAAAGAGTCTGCTTTGGCTGTTGATGTTCTGGCTGAGGCATTAGCAACATGTGACTTCTATGGGTTTCAACTATTCATTGACCAGGAAGAAAAATCACTGAGAAAATTCACAGGGTCTGAATAATCTTAGTTAAGTTTAGTGACAATGTTTCTAATTAGCTAATAATTTCCTCTCCTTGCCCCAGTCTAAAACATACACTGTGGAAAAGGACAGGACCATGAACATTTCCATGTTAACAAGTATTTTATGTCTCTTTTGGAAACAGGCAAGCAATGCATTCAACAAGGTATTAAACTGGGTCCCTGAGCTCCCATGTGTGCTTCCCCTCTTCATTGTGGCATAAGAAAAGAATAACTGACCTTTTGTCAATTATTTGCAGACTAATAAATGAATGTGGAAACCATTCCATGCTTTCCTATTGATTTTTGAGCATTTCATCCTGAATTGTAATGCACAATGTCTGCATATGTTCCTGTCTGCATTGGTCACACTAAATGAAGAAAAAGTTTTGGTAAATTAATTCTTGAAGCTAGTGCTTTATTAAAATGTCTATTGATTTATTTTTTTTTTTCTTTAAAGTCACAAGAAGCAGAGAAGCTTCCAGATGAAAACTGGTTACCTCATAGGCTTTGAAGAAGTTCAGGGATAGCACTGAAGTTTCTGGCATGGGTCCAATGGCAAGTAAGAACTCACAGAAAAATCACCAAACAGTGAAAGAAAAAAAGTTACAACCTTAGAGTAAAAGTTGCACACAAGTGTCTCTTAGCAACACAGTCCATAAAAGTAAGGAAGTTAATGTTAAGATGAGCACCCAAAGTGCCTATCACTCAGATGTCATGGCTGTATAGAGTAGTTCCAAGGGTGAATTAAAAGGCAAAATAATTCCTGGCTTCATTACTTAGTGGCAGGATAGTTGTGGAATGATCCTCTTTGTTGCTTTTTTTCTGGTCCTGTTTGGAACACAGCAAGCCCCAGAAGGTCCATCTACTAGAAAATGAAAGGAAATGCTAATGCATCTGGTTTCTTTATCATCTATATGGTCCTCCGTTCCTTCTAGTAGATACGTTGCCTGGTGGTTGCTGGTATTTGTATTGCATTTTCCTTTGAGGAGGCAGAGAAGAACCTCTGCAGCTGATGAAGTTAAACCACCCTGGACTTAGATTTTGCTCTGCCCTTTCCAGTGCTTCTGTGGGTGTGAGTTTCTGTGAGTTTTTCCCCTGGAGCCACTTCAGTGTGTTCCCTCATGTCTGCTTCTTTTTGCACATGCTTTCCCACGTTTCCTGGCTTTTCTCTGTAGAACTGAGTACATCAAACAGTTTACATGTTCCAGGACCATTACCTCATGCTCACCTGGGTTGCAAAGGCAGAAGAAAATCTTTACTTTGGGCTGAGATGCCGTGGCTCTTAAGAATGCATATTTCTCTCCACTGTCTATGGAGGGAACTGAGATTTAGCTGTCTATGGTACAGGCATCTGCATTTGATTATTAGTGCCTGCTTAGTGCTGTGTATGCTGGTTGTCTTTGGATTCCACAGAAGACAGCTTGGTGATCTAGAGAAATTGGGAAATCAGCCGTAAGAATAAAGGAGTGATTAATTTTTCCAGATTTACTATTCCAGTATCACTTGGGATACTACATTCAATGATTCTGTGATTCTTTTATTCTATGATTGGTGAGGTCTAAGGATGAAGAGGAAGCAACTGGTTGGCAGGACTTGTTGGTTAAATGCGGTGATAGAGCAACATGCAAAGTCTTGCTTTACCTGACTGCAGAGAAAGCTGACTTTTCTGTAGCTGGGAGGAAGGCAAGTGACCATAGTGTCAGCGTTCATGTAAACAAGTTCTAGGAATCTGTTTTCAGAATAGGCATAGAGGACATGAATTTTCTCTTTTTTTGTGTGTTTGTTTGCTGGTTGAAATTGCAAGGAACGTTGTCCTTATATATGATTGAATGTTTGAGTGTGTATGTATATATAACTTGTATACAATGCATATATTTCTACTTAGAACACAAGTTATAATGTATATACACCTACATATGTAGAGAAAGAATTAACTACTGTGTAACTGTTTTATTTTCACATGATCCATGCAATCCACTTCCATTCCGCATGAGTAGTAAATATGTACCTTTTAAGCATCCAGCTACAGGGCTTAACAGATTAATTGCTGTAATGTAAAATGACTCCACTGTCCCTGAAGATCATGCTCTGTCAAAATTGCAACTAATTAAGGCTTGTTGACTGTCCAAGCTGATGCAAGTAAAAATAACTATACACAAAGCTATATTCTCATAATGAATTAAATGAATAGCATTTTCACTAAACTTATTCAGAAATTCCTTCTACACTTTCATCAAATACATAGTTACATTCCACACCTAAAATTTTGAAGCAATTAAGCTATTAATGATTTCATGGATTCAAATCATGTTAGAAACACTCAAGAGGCAGGGACTTGTCACTTCAGTGTTTGCAACATTCTGCTCTTACTGCAGTTGAAGGTTTTGGTACTGCTACAATTGAGTTAACAGCAGGAGATAGGAATCTGGTAATTTCATATATTTTAAGATAAGCATTAAACAATTTATGGAAGGTTCTACTTTGTTCCTTCTGAATATGACAGGTGTTATCAGCGTTTTCTTAAAAATTGGCCATTTCCTCTTTTTACTTCCACATGTCCTTCACTAACATGACATGTTAAATTGCATCTTCCTGTGTAATATCAGATTCAAACATTTCCTTGTTCCTAAAGAAATGTCACTTTCATACAGCCTTGTTTTAATTCCTTATGTCAAATATTTCATGTTTATCAGGGAAATAAAAAGCCCTTTTAAATTCAAAGACAGTATATATTAAAAAATAAAGAAAACCCAAAATGAATTACTGCTTAGAAATCCATTAGGTAATGATCTAGAATACATGTCTTTGTATTTGAATGAGTTATGGTAGTTATGGAGAGAAAGAACTTGATGTTTAGGTAGTTGGCTTGTAGGTTCTGAAGTCTTCTGTAATGAATTAGTGGCAATTCATGCCTGCATTCAGAGGAACTAATAACTGCAGTATTTATGAGTATTTACAAGTCCTTTTTATCTGCTTAAGCAGCAGCCAAATAACCAAATGAACAGATGTCTCTCCCAAGCTTCTTAAAAAGAGCTCAAGAAGAGGGGGAAATGACTTACTAAGCATAACTAGTGCTGCACAAACTACCCCTCTCTTTGGCATAGATTCACATTTGCATGTTGAGATGATACGGTTCTTATGAATAAAGCAAACCTGTTCCTGATTGCGTCCTGACTGTGGTACTCTTATAGAGGTAGCCCTTGGCATAATCTCTGTGGTTTACGCGTATTTCAGAGCACTTAATGTATCTGTGTTATTTTCAGACTTTCAGGTAACCTTTTCAGATTATTTGAGGCTATGGAGAGGGGAGTGTTGTGGGTCTGTAGAGCATTAGGAACCTTGCAGAAATGAATTGCTGCTGGCCTCAGCAGCTCACACATTTTTAAGGGGTTCAGGGAAGGTTTTCTCACCTCTTCAGCTCAGCCTCTGCAGTCCAGAAGGCAAGGTGACTTTTGGGCGCTGAGTCTTCTGACACATACCCCAGTCATTCTCTCCAGCTGGATGACTTTTCCTAGTTGCTGATGCAGGCCTGTGATTAAAAGGCATTAGCTCAGAATGTATAGTTTGTTCTAGAGGTTTGTCTAATGAAATTTGTATAATGCATAATCATCCCTGTCTTACTTATCTAATATGAGTGGAAAATAACTCAGGTTATGAAATTTGCAGGAGAGGCTTGTGGCCACAACATTTCGAAAATAAAAATGCCTGATGATTGTTTCTGCTTTTATTCTCCTCTATGCAAATTGACTGATGATAAATGAATGCAGTATTTTTTCTTCAGGCAAACTGAGAACATATAAGACATGAAAACTTCTACCCTGCATAAGTAGCTCATCAGTAAACCTGACTGAATGTTTATATCTTTGGTTTCTTTTCTGTGGTTTAGCATGGAGAACGGCAGTAATTGTTACTGCTGAAATGAATCTGTCACTACCTAATCATACTGTGTCAAATATACTGTTAAAGTAATGTTAAAATTACTTTGGATGTTAGTGCTCATGTAGTAATTCCCACTTCTACCTTTCAATACATTTCACATCTAAGGAGCTCTGTCTCTGAACTGTCTCCCTGAATAATGCTGTGACAGTTTCTTCCTCTGTTTGCTGGGTTTCTTCTGCCTTTAGATTTTCTGGTACATCTCATGTCCTTTGCTGAACAAGCCTTTAAATTCTGTGTCGAGAGTCAGGAAACTCTCCAGTTCCCACATGGCTAGGCTATGCTATTGTGGCATATGAGTGTGTAGTCAGTGTGTGACATCTGGGCTGCAGCTTCTTGTGTGTCTACCTGTCTCACTTCATAGAGCAGCTCCTTCCCTTTGACTTGGACTCATGTTTAACACATGCATCTTCTGTCACCAGATTTGTTGTTACCTCTTGACCAAGGACTCCTTTGATGGTAATTTTGATTCTGTCAAGGAAACAATAGCAATAGTTTGCTTGTGTCTCTATCACAATGCAGGCAGATCAACAGGAATACCAAATACATCCTGTTTAAAAATGCTGTGTTGTATCAAGTATTGAAAATTTCTATTCGTCTAGATTGTTTGACTAGATCAAAATCTGGTCTATGTTGTGATTTTATGAGTCTGTGTGTAACTTCTCTACTCATTTCCCTTGACAGTAACAAGAAAATTAGTGAAAGCAAAGCTGTTTAATGCATTTGTCATCAATGCCATTCAATGCCACTGACAACTGTTTCATACAGACTCAGTTTAAGTCAGTGTGTTACGAGTGACTTCACCCTCTTGCAGACTGTTCTGTTTCACCATAATAGTGTACTCACCATAGTAGTGTACCAGCTCAACATTTTGATATAATAGATGGTCTTGCTCCATAATGTGGTGGGTTGGTTTTTTTTTTAATTTACCTTGCCAGGCCTAAGTTAAAAGTCACTGATCTTCCAAAGTCATCTGGAAATCTTGTAAGAAGTACTTTTTCAAAATTTCAGTAAGTCTAGGAATAGTGTCATTAAGGGCTTTGGTGGCAGGTGGAACACAGGAAGATAAAGGGGAGGATGGAATAACTGTTGAAGTTCAGCAGGAATGGAAACCATTAGGATGCTTTTCAGGAGCACTGCCTTTGCTTTTGGAGGAATTCTGATTTCTTAAGTGTTAATACTACTGGAGATTTGAAAACACAGTATCCACTCATCTGTCAGACCACTGAATGAGACAATGATTGTTTCATAGTCAGCTTGCTCCTGTGCGTTGCATAAAGCTCATGATACAGATAGTGTTGCTAAATGTTTGGCAAAGTTCTGACTAACCACTCTCTCCCAAAGAGGGAAAGGGGGAAAGTCAAATGATACCACTAGTCATTTACGTTGTCCATTTTTTGGTTCCTTATCCAGTACATACTCATTCCTTTAAATATTCCAGGGAAAAGAAGAGATTGTGAGAAACAGAGTAAAGGAAGATAGTAAGAAGGAAAAAAAGATAATATCTTTATGACTGCTATCTGTGGATACATTACCTGTACATCTGACTGGTTTGAAATAATATAATGGGTATACAGAAGAAAAGCAATTACATGCAAAAGTTGGGCAATATTGAAACAGAAGGTTATATAAGATAACATCTACAGGAAGAGACAAGAAAAGCCATCAATCAGTTTCTGAATTAGTAATGTGTTTTTCAAATCAAAATACTGATATTTTCAGTAGAATCTAAACATTTTATCTGCCAATGTGTGTATTAATATGAGTTAGAAACAAAGTACTTTTAAACAGCTTCCTCCAATTTTTCAACTACTGAGAAATGTCCTATATTTCATTTAAAGGACTATTTAAGTTATTTTCAAATGACAAGAGATAAAGTAAGGGAAAGAAAGGGAAAGAAGCTATAAGTATTTTTCCACCAAGGTTTTGATGATTCAATTGAAGAAATCAGGCAGTGACACATGGAAAAAGCACCCTGTATACAAATAAATCATTCTTGACATATCCCTTGGGCAGTTGGCTTTCTTATGCTATGCAGTGCACTGGGACATACTATGATTATTTCCCAGGTGATTATATGTGTGCATATGCTGTCACTTTCCATTGCTGGAACAAGCTGTTTGTGCTGGATTGTTTCTGTGTTTAAATATTCCCTCTTTATTCATCAATGAAAAGTTGTTGTGGTGCAAATTAAGGCCTTACTGAACTTGATTAGCAAGGAAAAATGTAAACTTTCCTTTGTCCCATCTCCAGTTTTATAGCTATGGTCAACAACCTCTAAGGTGATACCTTAGATGCTGGAGGTGGTATGAAGTAAAATGCAAAAGATGCACCTTTAGCTGTCCATTTCCAATTTGAAGGCCTCCAGTTTGAATGTGTTGAGTGTGGCAGCTAGCACTGAAACCGAAAGGAGCTGCTTGAGTGCTTGTTAATTCCCCACATCTAGACCTAAGGAAAATGCCTTGTGTGAAGCAGTGGGAAAGATAATTGTCTTTTGTAAATCCCTGTGTTATGCTCGATGTCGTTTTCAGAGATACTTTATTTATGGCTTTCTGTCCTTCCATCTCTTCTGCTTAGAGCCTGGCAAGATGATGCAGCTTTCACTGTATTAAATCAGGATTAAGACTCCTGATCGCAATCATATCTGCTTTGTGCTGGAGGAAAGAAGAGGCTGGTTATGTTTGTTTGTTCATAAACTATCCTCTATCGTATTCCTTTTGACAAATATTATTTCTCACTGGCTGTAGGTGCTTGTTTTAGGGGCAAACACAGTGTTTAGCATCCCTGTCAGTACAGGGAATGTAACATGCTCAATATTTTGCACAAGGAATACTAATCATTCTGTGACAGATTGATTATTCTAGTAAATATACTGAAATAAGACTGTTGAGTTTTTTGTTGTTCACTGGGTGTTTCAGGACATGTATTGCTGTGGAAAGCCATAGGGATTGTACAGGTAGGCTGCAGTCAGAGAAGGGCAGGTTCCTAATGCAGAAACTCCTGTTTGCCCTGGGTTTGCTTTGGCTTTTTGCAACCCTAATGATAAAGGTGTGGAGTTGGAGAAGAGAGGAGATATCATCACCCAAATTCCAGCATTTCATTAACCAAGGTTTTATCAAACAAAGCCATATGCATGATATTGGCCTGTGGTAGTCCTGCTTTGTCACCAACCTGTCATTTCTCCTCCCGCATTACTCCCTGTGCTGTTTTGCCACAAAGCTTTGTGCAGCTGTGTTGTAAATTGGGTTTGGAAATGAATGACTTAAAGAGTGTATGAGTTGGGAAAATGTAAATCATAACATAGAAACATAGAAATGTCTGGGTTGGAAGGGACCTCTAGAGGTCATCTAGTCCAACGCTCCTGCTGAGAGATGGACATCCTCAGCTAGAGCAGGTTGCTCAGAGATTCATCAACCCACACCTGAAATGTCTCCAGGGATAGAGCCTCAACCACCTCCTTGGGCAACCTGTTCCAGTGCGCCACCACTCTTGTGGTAAAGAACTTCCTCCTTATGTCTAATCTAATCCACTCCTTTCTAATTTAAAACCATTACCCCTCGTCCTTTCACCACAGGCCTTTATAAACAGGCCCTCTCCAGTCTTTTTATAAGCTCCCTTCAGGTACTGTCAGGTCACTATTAGGTCTCCCCTGAGCCTTCTCTTCTCCAGGCTGAACAATCCCAACTCCCTCAGCCTGTCCTCGTAGGACAACCCTGTTTCTCATGAAACCACAGCCAAATTCAGAGGATAGTCTTCTGAGGAACTTTATGTAGAGAGTGAAGAGAAAGAGTGATTCCTTGGTAGTGCTCGTTTCTTTACAGAGGCAACTGACTGGAAGTTGACTGATGTGAAAATGCCTTATGAAACAAAATTTTCATAGGACTACGTCCAAATTGCCATTCTTTGTGGATTTAAATAAGGTTTTTGTTCTAATGAAATTTCCAGTGCTCACAGAACTTGTAGGGTCATGTATTTTGTGCAAACCAAGTTGTTATCAATGACATGAGTGCAGACTGGATTTTTTTTCTTGCAGTTACTCATTTTTCATTCAGTGGTGCTTGCACTCTTTGTGCTTTACTAGAGGAAATAATGTGACTTAAAGCTATTTCATGTTTCTCCTTTAGCAGCTTTCCATGCTGGGACTTCAGAGATTTTCCTCTTCCCCTGGTACTTGTAATGTTTTTTTCTATCGACAATTATAGTCACTGTGCTTTGGCTGCAGCTGCTTCAGAGCCTGCTGACTGAGCTGGTGCTTTGGGCAGAGGAGTGAGAAGCTGCAGCCTGAGGGGTTGCCTTCACAATTCACCTAGGGCTTGGCTGGTGTAGTTCAATCAAGTTTTCTTCAAAGGATCTCTGACCGTTACTAGCTGCACAGGCAGTGTTACTTATCATGCTGTCAGACATGCACACTGGATCTCACCCATTCCAACCTCAGAAGGTTATTTCAACCTTCTATTATTAAAGTGTTTAAAAATAAAGTGTGGCTTTGAGCTGCTGTCCAAGGTGAGGGCATCGTGAATATGCCCTTCCCTGCTGGAAGCACAGCAGAGAGCCCATGGATTCAGCTCTTCCTATATTCTCAGAAGGAGGTAAAGAAAACTGCAGTTTCCTGTCTTTTTTATTCCCCATAATCAATTATCAGACTTTTTGACAAGCCATTATATCAGTTGCTAGGAAGGAAGACTGCTTTTGATTTTATGTGTTGCAAAAGGTACATAAGATCTCCCTTGTAGGTGGAATTTTAGGTCCATCCTAATCAATGTTCTTTGGTAACTTCAACACAGCCAGCAACATTTCTTCTGTCTTTGCTTTCTCTTCTTTTAACCTTGGAATCTGCTCTAATACAGTAGAGACAGGGAGAGAAATTTATTTCACATAGAAAAGGAAATAGGATTAGGATTACAAATATTCTTGAACCAGAACATATATAACAAGTTTTTTTGGAAGTGTGAAATATGCCTGTATACTTGTCTACATACAGATGGTAATTTGAAGTGATTTAGTATATAATGATATACATACTGTCACTTCAAATACATGTTACAGGATTTTTCTGCAGAGAGAATGGGCAAAGAATAGAGACATACCATTTTCACCCTTGTGATTTTTTCTGTATCAATGCATTAATAAACAGTTTAGAAGAAATGATTTAAAAAGAACTTTAAATATAATTCTGACAAAACCTTCTAAACAGAAAGGTGATTTTATGTCTAGCCACAAGTGTGTACCTTAAGGGACCATTGCAGAAATGGTTGTTTTGCATAACTCATTATTTCATACTTTTATTATTTCATAATGAGTATCGCAGTGAGTCAACTGAAGTATGAAATTATGAAGAGCAACTATTTCAATACCGAAAAGAAAATGCACAATCAAAGCAAGTATTTAAACTTCTTCCTTTATTCTTTGTCTACGTGGCAAATGGAGCAATAGATAAGTGATATATCCATAAAAGAGTCAAGTAGGGTTGAAATCATGTAAACACCCTCTGTTGTCATTTGAAGCTCTCTCTAAATGGTATCTTGTATGTAACCTTCACAGTCAATGGCAGAACCACTCCCCTGCCTCCTCTTACATTTTTCTTTCATTTATGTTGTCCATCTAACATTTTCAGTTTCAGCCCCTTACTGACATGTGTGATCCCAGAATGCTGACCTCCCTACCTCTTTGGTCTCTCTTGTAAATGATTCCAGTTGCTGTCACAGTATCATGCCCAAGTCATGTCTACGCTGTGAAGCATCCACTGTGGAATATAGACCTTCCTGACAAATTATCTTATTCAACTGTGGTAATGTACTCTGAAGATGCTAGCACGTCACAGGCATTCATGTAGGCATTTTGCAGGCTGAAGTGTGCCCCATATCCTGTGTACTTGTTTCATGAGATGTACTTTTCACTTGCCATGTCTGCAAACTGCTCATTGCATGAACTTTCTAAATGATAGTCATTCATGGGTGGCTTGTACTGTTAGTTTTATCCTCCTGCTCCCTGACAGTGCCCCTTTTGCTGCAATTTTCATTGTTCCTGGCTTCTCCAAACTTCTTTTACTTGTCACAGCTCCCTGACCTACCAGTCATCCCCATTTCATTGAGACTTGCAAGGAGAACATGGTTCTGAGAAGGACTGTGTGATAAACAGGGATTTTCTGATTGTCAGAAACAGTTACTTTTTCCTCTCTCCATGTTGTGCCCCCCACCCCATTTCAAGAAGGAGGTGCCTGAAGGTGAGGAGACATAGTCTGACAACAAACAAATTTGCCCTTTTGACTTGAGGTGAAAACAACTGAGAATATTCAGGGAGGGCTTTCTCTTAATCATCCCCTTAGCTTTAAACAGTGAAGTACAGAGACGACTCAGCCCTGTTGTTGAGTGGTGGCAGATGAAACAAGGGCAGGAATGCTGGTTTAGTACTATGTGATGAGTGTGAGAGGTTTAATGGATTCTTTCCACTGTCTCCCTGCTGGTTTTGGTGGTCAGTCAGAAATGCCACCTTCAACCCCACAAACCCTGAGGAAGGTGAGACTAGGGTAGTAAAGGGTGTTCTAAATGTAGTAGCTCTTCATGGGAAATTTGAGCTGAACATTCCTGATATTCTGAGTTCCTTTAGCATGCTCAAAAACCCCTTTTTGGTATATGGTGTGTCAAAGGGCAAGACGATGTCTTACTTATTTTCTGTTCTGCAGAAAGGAAGGCACCTGTCCTTCCAGTGTCCATTGATCACTCCTAAATGTTTGTCAGCAGATGGAGACAATCTATGCAAGGGAGATAAAGAAAAGCTGCCCTAGAAAGAGGAAGAAACTTCATGGAATTATGATAAATGTATGGGAATTTTACTTTGCAGTTAAAATGAAAATTAATGCCACTGAACTTAAGAACGCTTCAGTATCTGAAAGCAAACTTAAAAGTCAAAACAGTTTTGCACCACTACACTACAAAAATACGGCCTCAAAATGAAGATGCTTGTAGGTCTCTACAGTGAACATTTTACATTGCAAGAGAAAAAGCATTGAACAGAAGCATTCTTGCTGTTTTCTTCTGCCTGATTTTTTCAGATATTATTTCTAAGCACATTTTATCACCATATAGATAATTAATTCTCCTTTGCCATGTGAAAAGCAAGAAATGAAAGCCATAGCAGTTTAACTCACATGTAAACCTGCCTGTCAAGACTTGAGCTGTTTTTTTACCCTTATTATGTGATGGTCAGGCATGAAGGACAAGGAGAGTAAAGCAACTGAATACTTTAAGAATTCTGAGAACTCCTGAGGCATTAGTTTGTAACTCAGACATTCTTTCCCCTTGGGAGGCTTACTGACTGAATTAGATGAAAAATCAGAGTGCTTTCTTCCACAGTGTACTCTTACTTTTGAAGCAATAGGGAAAGATGTTCATCAGGTACAGAATTTTGCTTTGATTTTCCTATTTCAAAGCAAGCAGTATTTACTGTATTTTTCTTTTGCTTTGCTTTGCTTTGTCTTGCATTGATAGCACCATAGGAAGATACAGTCTGTGTATATGTAGACTGATGAAATAAAAATAAAAGGCAAAGTATCACAGATTATTTTTAATTATATGGAAAAACCTATTTAAGTATTAGAGAATGCAGTTAGTAATGCCTTTAAAGGCTGGCAAAAATATATAATCTTAATTTGCATTTCACTCTTTAAATCTTTTTAATTCTTAATTGCCAGTAATTTTTTAGCTTTGAAGACTTAGAGCTATCTACAGTGCAATGTTTGGTTCTTTTCAACTTTCATTATTATTATTTTCTTTGATTTGTTAATCAAAGAACAAAAAAGAGAATGTAGACTCTAAAGGTGCATGTGCTAGCCAATGAGTCAAAGTTCTCTTTCCTACAAAACTAGAGGTATAAAAAGGTGTAGTTATCAGCAATTTTGAAGGGCAGAAATTTGAAAAATTAATTTTTCACTCCACAGGGACAATATTTCACCTAATGCCTACACCTAATGCTTATGAATCTGCTCATGTTAGTTTATACTGGTCTGCTATTTCTTACATAGGAAGGCTTCACCAAGCAACACAATAATCATCCATCTGCTGTGGTTATGTTAAAGAGATTATACTTTTCCATTTATCTGGTTATTTTTGGTTTTTTTTATCTATTTATTATTGTTAGATCAAATATAGTCCTAACTGAGACACGAAATGCAAAATGCATCACAGTAAAGTATATCTAGCTTAGGAAAATGTAGCAATGGTAAATAGGAGGTTGGTTGTGGATACTATTATTGACTCATTTATCAAATATTATGAAGGGAAATATTAAAGTGCTGCTTTAGTTGGCCTCTGTGTATTACCATTATGGGTATGGATTTTCTGAAACCTGTTCATAAAAACATTGAGGAGTGTGGTTTGTATAGGACTATTGTGATTTGTTTTTTCTGAATGAGTTTTTCCATGATAACCTGAACAGCTTCATTTTATATATAGTAATTGTAATAGGAGCTATGTAGCACTGTATCTTTTCAAAGCATTGCTATGGAGAAAACATGAAGAAGCTCTTTCAAAAAGTGAGTGGTTTTAGCTTTTTTTTCCCCTTATAATAGTAATTGTATGGTCTATAATTCCTTTTCTTATCTTTTAATTCAGTGGCATTTTACTGGGGGAACACAGAGGAGGATAAGGCTTTGTTAGTAGTGCAGTAGTCAGTAGACTAAGTGTGAAGTAACCAGATTAAACTGGGTTTGAGTAAATGAGAAAATGTGGTGGTGATATTAGGAAGTTAGAGACATTCTGAAAAGTGACTAGCGAGGATACTACACATTGTTGTGGAGCCACAGCATGGGAAGGGAAGGAAACTCTCAATCTGACCTCTGTGAGTAAACTCATTTTCCTCTACACCAAGTGTCAGTTTCTTTTTAAAACATGCAAAGATGAAGAGGTATGCTGTGATGAAAAATTGCACTGTGGCCCAAGAGAAAAGTTTGTTATGCTGCAGTCACTCTTGCTTTCAGCAGTGTGTTGTCCCTCTGATGATCCCACTCTCAGCCCTGAGGTCTTCTGAAAGGCTTCATGCATGAGCGTGTGCATTAAGACACCTTCTGACTTTCCAATGAAGGGATCATTCCCTGAAAAGGCAGTCTTGTTGGTAAGTCTCTGGGGACACCTTCAAAACTCATGTACTCTGAATCATGATGTCTAGCTTGAGCAGTAGCAAGCAAATCCAGGTTTGCCTTCATTAAATAATATTGTGCTAGTGTAACAGGACGTATCAGTGGTCCCTGGGGTTATAAGCACTCTTTAAATCTTACTATATCAAAGATGTTTTTCTCTTAAACTTCTCTTTGCACTGTTTCCCTAGAGCAGAATAGTTCTTAATTTGTATTTAAAATAAGAGTTTTTGTTCATTACAGTGTTTTGTCACTCTACTATAGAAGTTCATTTGTAGGCTTTCTATTAACTGCTTGTTATTCTACCCCAGGTTGTATATCTGTATGTTAAATAGAAAGGAGTAAGCAGCTAGTCATTCAACCAAATAAGAGTGAATCTGAAGGTCAAATTAAGATGGCATGTTTGTTTCATGACCTGATAAAATTGTAGTGTTATCCTTTTGATAAAAACTTCTTTTGATCTGGCTTTAACAATACATTGGAAAAAATATTTTAAAACCTGCCCTTATATTACAACTCCCTTTAATGCCTGACTTAGCAGAATTCTTTCTTTTGACATAATTTTACAGCTACAAATTGCCTGAGATGCAACAAGCAGAAACTATTCTGTTGTGCTTCGGGGCTGGAGACAAACATTTTAATTTGAAAGTAAAATATTTTAATGGTATTCAAGGATGTCTGAAGAATACGATATAGTGACTATGATGTAGATTTTACATCTGCACTTCCCCTCTCCTCAAAATTATGGTAACTGAAGCCCAACAGAACCAGAATTGCTGTCACTGTCAAATCCACTGTCTTAAGAAATCTGCTCTCAGTGTATGAAGTATCACTGCTATTAGTATCTCAAGTTCATTATATATGAAGATGGGAGGCATCCGCTCAAAATGTTGGTGTCCACACAGAAGTTCGGTCATGCTGGTCTTCCTTCATAATCAGGGGAGGCTAATGCCCACTTTCATGTCATGTGGTTCAGTTCTAAAGATGACATTTTTAGAGATCATGAGTGGTAGATTAAAACTGCCTGACTCTCTATTGACTATAAAAAGAGGCTAGAAGGTAAGAATTCTATAAGGAAATGCTATAAATATAAGAGAATGTCTTTTTTTCTGGAGCCTCAGTCACCTTAAATATAACAGAGCCTTTAAAATTCCCCAGATGGGGCTGTTGTGGTTAAGGACGATATGCATATCTACTGATGCCCAGAAATTTATAAAGACACAATAAGGAGTCAGGTGGAAATTTGGGGCACCTCCAAGCACTGGTAACAGATGAGGAGTCTCTTTTAGATCATTGTTTCGGTGGGTTTGTGACTGTAAGTCACATGTGGTGTATAGGACCTCATGAACCTTGGAACACAAAAAGGTAGAGTTTATTAGCTAAGCAGAAACAGAAACCACATAGGTACCAATTCAGAAAAATGAGTGCTAGATTTTCAACACAAGCGTATTTCCTACTAACTTTGATGAGATTTACTAGTTTGACAGTAACAGGAACTTAGAAGATGTAAGAAAACATCCTTTAATAAGACATCTTTGAGATAGCTTGCAGCCTGTTCAAAGATTTCATAATGCTTCCCATTCAAAGATGATGTGTGCATGCACATTTTAGATACAGTAATTGTAATAGCAGCTATATGGCACTATATATTTTCAAAGCATTTCAAAGTACATTTTCATAGTATTATATGTAGTTTCAGCTGCCCTATCTCAGCACTTAAGAAACATACATCAAAGAGTTTTAAATCCTGCCAATCCTGCCAGCTCTGTTTCCCCCTTTCTGCATAATTAAGTTAATCTTTCAAGGCAAGTTGACACATGTAGTCAATTGGTTACAGGGATTTTGAAGATCATATTCTATATTCTTCTAACAGGCTAGTAACTATGGTGAAATCTAACTTGGGAAGTTTTCCATGTGCACTGACAGCTTATTATTAAATTCAAAGTACATGTATGCTGATTGATTTCTGATTAAATCCTTATCTTCTAGAAGACTCCAGATAATTTATCTAGACAGTTTCTTTCGCAGTCAGATTTTTAAGTGGGAATAATTCACTGTGCTGCATGCAATTATTTGCAGTAATAGTGCTTTGATCAGTAATATGTCCAGGATTCCAGAAACTTAAAACATACACTGCAAGAAAAAGCTATTATAGTTCAGTTTGTTATGATTTTTCTCACATTCAGCTGCTTTCATACATTATTATTTGAGCTCTGAAATTTATAGGCAGCTTGAGAAGCAAACAGCTACCTAATATGGAGCATGAAACCTGCTTTTAGTGACTGCTGGCGTTTTGACTGATGTGCTGTTATGCTAAAAAGGTGGTATATAAACAGTTTACTGGTGAAGGAAGAATCTTTAATTGGCAGTTTGACCAAGGCCAACTAGATAGTAAGGAGAGGGTGATGTGCAGAAAATTGGTTTACTGATAAATGGCATGATCATCTGCAGAATGAAATCAGAGACTTTGCATGACTGATTACCAAAAGGGAGAATGCAGTAGGGGACACAAGATAAAAGATTTAATATCATCACAGTGAGATGATACCACTTTGAATCTGGACTGACTTCTGAAATTCTATACCAGCTTGGGTTTTTGTTCCCACTGATTTTTACTGCTGTAGAGCTATTTCTGTTCGATGCTTTCTGGAGGGCGTACGTATAGCTATCTGTGTTTGTCACCACTTGTTCATACATCCCTATAGAAGAAACATCCAAGGGAGATGAGCTTGGGAGGTGGGAGGGATTGTGACTAGGACTGTTTGCTGACCCTTGGCTGGCAGAACCATTATGAGCAAGCCTTTCCAACTGGCACCAAGGGAACAGATATGATGAAGGACAGATGTAGGACTGCTACATTCAGCGGAATTAGTCCAGGCTCACAGTAACTCAAGTGGCCTGTCATTGACAATAGCACGGCTGTTGTTGCTATGAGAAACCAACCACATATTGGCAAGAGGGAAAGATTGCAGATTAAATATTTATGTCATGTTTATTTACCTTTCATTCAGGTTAAAGATAAGATGTTGCATATTTTTATTATTTCTAGTGAAAATGTGGTCTCTCTTTAGATGTACTCTTAAAACATCCTAAATAGAAGAACTTAGAAAGCTGTGGAAGTTTCAGAGGAGCCAGTAACAATGGCATATTTTCAACTATGACTATTTGCCGGGAAGGGATCCTATCTTATAAACAGTAGCTCTTTCTGTCATTTGCTGATGAGTGTACAAGAGCAATTCCCAAAGATGTTACACTGGCAGAAGAAACCACTTGTTTCATTTCATGTTTTCCAGCTATGGTAATTGTAATAAGCTCATTCCACACAAATCTTCAGTATTAACTCACCAACTGTGGACATACCCATGCAATGGTACAAGATTCTGATCTGATGTATGCATGGTGAGTGGTCTTAGTCTATCCTAGTCTTTGTGTGGGAGGTGGTAGATGTTTATGGAAACCTTATTTTTGACTGTGGCACGAGTGACTGCTAAAACATGTGTGAATAGCTGTTATGTTAAATATGTACTGGTGAGCAGAGCAAATTTCTACCCTTGCTGCTTTTTTCTCCAACCATCCTGTCTACTTCAGGAATCAGGATGCTCCTCCCAGGGGAAACACCATAAATAACCATCTGACTGGAGATCAGCTCTATGCAGATGAGTTTTGGGGGTGTGTTTATACACTGCTGTGCTAAGAACAACTCCTGTAAAGGCACACTGCAGCTCCCACTTGTAGACATATTCTCTAAGGTAGACTGAATTATGTTTTTCTGTTTCATCCCAATATCTAACGTTGCTTTTGAAAGTTCCAATGGGTTCTTAATTCTTTTTTACTTCTTTCTTAGTCTACCCAATTGAGAAAATAAATAAGCTTTTGAAGCTCGGAATTTGTTTCCTCTTCAAGTGTTTATGGGTAAATCTGTGTTACAGTAGCCAAAACATGGAATAAGTTATTGGTTTTTTTTCCTGAGTTTTCTCCTTATTAACAATGTGAGCCGAAAATGTAAAAAAGCATTGTTTGTATATTCTGTGCAGTAAGAACTGCACAGAATATACAAACACACAAGAAAATGTACAGACCCAAGACAGGAAGAGCTTTAGAAAAATTAAACCTGTGCCTCACAGTGTTTTATCCATGACTTAGACCAACTGCCCAAATTAGATGTATCACTGAAACAGGAAATTTGGAAGAACTGCTCCTTCAATACTGCATGGTACCACCAAGTCTCTAAACAAAAGCAAACTGCTCTATTTGCAGGTAACTTATTTTTTTTTAAAAAAAACAACATTAGTAGGACACTGAATTGGAAAGAAATGTTTTATTTTCCTGTGTCAAGTATGTGAGCCTTCCTTTTTCTCTCAAACTGGGAATTCCTCCTGTCTCCTCCACAAGCCAGTTAGCACAGATAGGGTAAGCAGCTCTCAAATCTAGCCTGAGGTTTAGAGTAAATTCATGCTGAAGATCAAATGAAGCTTCTAATCAGCTGAATGCCATTAATTCAAAACATTTCTGCTGGCATTTCTTCAACTTGGGTTACATCTAAGATAAGAATATTACTATAGGTTGAGTGAGGCCATGTTTACTTTTTCTTTTGTACTCAGCTACATTATTTGGTGTAATTATTAGTGCTATTCTTAGGAATTAGAAATCACTTTATGAAGCTAAAGTTTGGAAATAGCAACAGCTGTTCGCGGTCTCCTATAAGTGACCCCAGTTGGTAATCTTAAAATTGGCAGTGTGAGATTCTTCAAAATGCCTTGGTGAGAGCTGGGCAAGTTTTAGTTTACCAGCCTTCTCTGTTACACCAACTTGTCCACATGTGTCTGGTTTACAGTGACAACTGAATACTTTCAGTTTGACTGGGTTGGTGTTTGAAGAGTTTCCAATGACTTTATGCATATATATCAACCAGATTGAGTTTAATAAACACTTTCATCATGTCAATAGCTTCATGGAGAAATTTAGCAGGGACCTGGGAGAAATGGAGCTTTCCCACATATGCTGTCACCTTTATTGAATTTCATTTCAAGCTTACTTCTGAGGTAAGCATGCAAGAGAATATTAATCAATGATTCATAGACCAGCATCTTACAAGTCTGCACTGAATACATTTATTTGTCACTTCTAAAATACATGAACCTTTCTGGATTTACTTTGAATAAAAGAAAGATCTTAAGGTCCATGCCACAAGCTGAATCTTGCATCATGTAACAATGGATTCAGGGTTTGTTTCATTGCTTCTCTAAATTTACTACACGCAGTAGCTGCAGAATAATACAGAAGCAGTCTGTGCACATTGACTGAGCTTACGTACACGTAGGGGACACAGAGTCAGCACCACATTACCAAAATCAATGTGTTTATTCCTGGGTCAGCAAGATTCTTAAGCACGTGTCCCATTAAAAGCTCTGTGTTGTCACATTTACTTCAAAAGAATTGCACAGTCACTGTCTTAGATGGTCTGACATTGCTAGGCTAGGTTACTTTTTTTGCTTCACTTTCTCATTTTCCCAATTCTATGACTTCGGGTTTATTTCTAGTCTTGATTCTAACAGCATGAAACCCCATTGCATAATACTGGTATTCTGTTACTACACCAGTTCATTGTCAAGTCTTGTAAGGTGATGATCAGCCAAGGAAGGTGTACAAGCCTGAATCAGCTTATATTTTTGGAAGTGTCATTGATACATGATGCAGGCAGCCTGGATATGAATGAAATGAGGCAAAGATGTCTTTGTGCAGGCTGTACCTGCTCTATCACATAGATTAGTGTATGTTTGTAAATGCACATTCAACTGATAAATGTTCTTCTTTTCCTCTTACAATAAGGCTTGCCTTATTGCCTTCTATTAGCTTTTGTGGGCCTAAATTTTCAAATGAGCTGCATCTGATCTTCATGTGCATCTCTTGATATATGTAAACTTTATATGACCATACCTTGAATGAGCTGATTTTATGCATTGTCGTTTCTACAGCCAAAAAGAAACCCAAACCCAAGTGTTTTAATATCTGACTCTATTTACATAGAATTTTGGCCCATTTTGCTTTCATAAGGGAAGTTTTCCAACTACCTTATATTTTTTCCTTTGAAAGTACAAGAACCTCCTGTGCCAAAACAGTTATTGAAATGTCACATTGTGGCCTTTTTAGCCTCATGCAGTGTGCATATTTCAATAACACAGAAGTGCAGAAGACAAATATAGTCAGGTTTTCACATAGCACAATTATCAGCAAAGTAAAATAAAATAAGAAAGATACTTTAATTCAACCCATATGGGTAGTGAGTTTCTAGTTTCCTGTTCTGAGATTTTGTGGCAACAAGTCATGTAACATATCAGTAGTTAGTCCTTCTAGGGTGGGCACAGGCTATCCACAAATGCCCCCAAAAACCTTCACAGCTTTCTTCATCCTCAGTTTCTAACATCCGAGTATTTAGATGATTAAGCAGTGGTAGATAAAAAGGGATTTAATAATAGGCTTTTGAGTATTTTTTCTGGTCCTATCTATCATAATTAGTCATCCACTTGAAACAAACTGTTAATGAATATGAAGCTATGAAATGTAGATTTTCTCACTGATGCTCATCACTTCATATTTGAAGCATTATATCACTTTATAGTGTGCTAGTAGTCAAAATGTTTCATGAAATCCCTACAAGTGACCTGGGAAATAAAACTTTCTTAATATTTTAAACACAGACCTAGGCTGAGTGAGCAAAACTCTATCACAGCCAGCCTGATACATAGTTAAACTGGGGACATAATTGTCCATGACTTTGTTTTCCACAAAAGTACTCTCAAAATCTGTTCCTCATTGGTAGCCTTATATGGGAAACAATATTTCTTTTTTTTTTCAACTTCTTGCTATCCATAACTTCAGAACTCAGCTTTCAGAATATGTTCCTGGGCTATAATGTGTATCTGTTCCTCAGGATACCTGTTGAGATTTAGCTGAAATATTATGTCTGAAATATGGAGATAAAAAATAAATAAATAAAGTGAATAACACATAAATAGCTATTTTTTATTTCAGAGAACCTCCCATCTTGGCACTGTTTCAACTCATTTACTTTATGAATAAACTACAATGGCCTTATGAACAAGAAAGACCTTAGAATAAGGAGACTTGTGTAAAGGCCAGTGGTCAACAAGCCCTCTTAATCTCAGTATTGATTTAGCCCCACATAACATAGAGAATTTTCTAAATCTTAGAAATTTTTTAAGAATTTAAGATTAAAAATTTTTAAGAACAATTTTTTGGGATAAGAAAAAAGCTATAGCTGGCGGTGTGAATAACTGTTAAGAGCTGCAATAAGACAATATAAAAGAACCAGTAGATGAAGCACTAGCAAGTGGAAAAAATCCTAGAAAGCTATGACAGCAAGGCATGAGCTCTGGAAGCACTAATATAAAGTTTGCTACAAATCCCAAACAGAAATGAAGATAAAAGCCCGAGAGTGTCAGCTGAAACAGTGTGTACAAACTGAGATTTCTGCTGTTTTTATCTTCCATAAAGCTAAAGAGCTTTGTCAGGTTCCCACACTCATATGTTTCCTCCAGGGAGCCTGGGCAAACAGCTCTCACTGGACCAGTCCTCTGCTTGTCTCTTCCTTTATAGCTTTATCGAGTGTCCTCACTTCTCACTGCAGGAGGTGCTCAGTATTTAACAGGATTGAGCTTGAAAATCTCCATATATTTGTTTCTGGTTGAGCTCCAGCCACTTTTTTAATTTTTTTTTTTTTTTTTTTTTAATTTT